>VZUI01063295.1:0-230671 GCA_013401135.1 Cettia cetti | reverse complement strand
GGGAAGGGAAGGGAAGGGAAGGGAAGGGAAGGGAAGGGAAGGGAAGGGAAGGGAAGGGAAGGGAAGGGAAGGGAAATCTGTACTGATTCAACAAGGTTTTTTTCTGAAGGTACCTTGTTAGGTACCCTCAGTAAAGTATTAAAAATCAACATGCTGCAAGGGAAAATAAACAGAAGTTATAATTTCTTATCTAACAACAGAACAAAGAACCTTAGAGGTGAAATAAACAGGACATTTATAAGTTACTGTAAGATTTTGAAAGACAAACTAACTTTTTATTAACTAGTAATAGTAAAGTCTGCATCTATCAGGATACCTGCTGACAGATTTATTTTTTAATTTAACTGGAGAATATATTTTTAGAAAAGGGCAATATATTTTTCTTGTAATTTGAAAGTTCAGCAGGAAGAAATAACTCAGTCTTGCAAAAAATTCCTACTGCAGTGCTTAGTTTTATGAGCACAAGATTTTACTAAGATTAGTGCTCAGCAAACATTAAAAAAAGAGATATTTGCTTTTTAAAGAAAGGAATTGCTTAATAAAATTGTGATTCTATTAAAGTCCCTGCAATCAGACTAGCAAAACAAAAGGACCAGAGGCATAATAGGAAAGGAGGTTCCAAAAATAGAAACGTTTTTTAGTATCGTTCAGACATTTACATTCTTCTGTGATGTTAAGATCACTTATCAAAAAACATGCTTCAGCTTTGTGTGATGCTTAGAAAATACAGAAAATTCCATACTCAAACATTTCATCTAAAATGTTCTTATGTAGTGTGGAAATAAGAATTTGGCCTATAGGTGCACACAGGTATTGATTGGCTGATATCTCCATGGAAGAGAAAAGGCTGACTGTCTTACTAGCAGCCCATGGTCTACTCCATCACAGGAGTTGTGCTGAGTGGATGTAGCTGGAAAAACCTGGTGTGAACATGGCAGCCTTCACTCAAGCAGGGAATTACATTCAAAATCTGAAGGCCAAATACCTCATCCTTAAATTTAACAAAAAGGACTAATGCAGTCCATAGTAAACAAATGCAGCATGGTTTGGAATTGGTCTCTCATTTTCAAAAAATTACTGAAAATACTAGGGTTTTGAGTAAACAAATTTCATCACAAAGAAATAGGTGGCCACCATGGAAAATGCTCATGCCATTGGACAAGCAACAAAAGCACATTTTGACCATAAATATCTTCTATTTTGAAATATTGTTACAATATTCCATTAGTTGCAGGAGCTGAAATTCAGCTGTTTTTCATCCAAGCTCCTCTGTGGTCTGGACTTCATCACAGAATATCACATTAAATGCACTGTGGAGCTCAGTAAGGGTAGAGGTACTGTCGTCCTGGTTTCCAGCCTTCTAGTTGGAGTCAGAACTTTCTCACATATTTTCATGTAACAAAGCCATGTTTTCAGAATTCTTTATCTTGTTTACATTCCTTTCTGTAGGAAGGACAATTGATGGACACTTTCTGAGATCAGTGGAATTGAAGAGGTTGAACCTCAGTCTTCCAATGTGGTCTCTTCCCTAGAAACCTGTATAAGCTGAAAGAAAAATTAAACTTCCTCTTTTCCTGCTCTGACTCCGTGGTGGTCACTGCATCCCCCTCGTGATGGCACTGTGCCCATAAGGTACCACATCATGTGAGGTGGGATGAGGTGAGAGACTCTGCCCAGAGGAATGGGATTGTGGATGCAAGGATCCTGCTCTGCCACTGGGCTTTAAGTAGAGGCAATCAAGAATTTATGATCTGGCTAAAGAGATTATGATTGACTAGTTAAGTTTTTTATACACCCCCAAGATCTTCTCTTTAACAGAGTTGGCAGATTCAGCCTCAAAACAGAACAGTTTTGCTGGCCTAGGAGGCGGCTGAGGCCATGCATCCTTTGGGACTCTGGGGCAGGATAGGCCAGTGCATCTGGAAAAGCAGAATGGAGAACCTTCGCCTTCCCTAGTGACCTGTGCCTTGAAACAGAGCTGAGAGTGAGGTCCAGCAGACAGGAAAGCTGAGACACCTGTGATATCAGGGCTTTGTGCTGCTGTTCTCAACAATGGTTACATGTACTGTAAGATGCTTTGAAAAATAGCAAGGTTCAAGCAAAAGTGCTATTTCCTTACACTGTTGGATTCTTACTTTGTATTTCAGGCAAAGAACAGATGGAGGCAGCTGGAACTACAAATAGCATTACAATATTTTTGTGTTTATATTATGATTAAAATTTTCAACTATTTAACAAGAGGAATTGTGCTTTAATCCTAAAAGCAAAGAAGAAAAGTTTGTTGTGAATGTTTTTATATTTTCACATACAGTAACAAACTTTTTTTTTTTTTTTTAATTAAGACATTAAACTGTGAGGAAGGAAAGGCCTAAGTTTAGATCTGGATATAGCTAAGTATTGTATAATCTTTCTCTACTTCACTTAGGCACTGTAATGCATCTCTTACCTATCTGGAACATAAACTCAATGAACTTAAAGCTATCCTGAAATAAAATTACTTCTCAGGTTAATTTAATGTATATTTCTTATATGTTATATATATATATATATATATATATATATTTATATATATATATATATATATACACACTGGTTTTAATTACTGGGCAGTGGAAAAATCTACATTAGGAAGAATTTCTTCACAGAAAGAGTGATTGGACATTGGAATGAGCTGCCAGGGAAGTGGTGGAGTCACTATCCCTGGAGATGTTTAAGAAAAGACTGGATGTGGCACTCAGTGCCATGGTCTAGTTGACATGCTGGTGTTAGGTTGCGCTTGGTGACCTCAAAGACTTTTCCAATCTAGCTGATTCTGTGATTTGGTGTGAAATAACATTTACCTTTAAAAAAACTGCACTCACTCTCTAGTAAAAAACTCAATGTACCTGCCCAGTGACATGGGATATCCAGCTTCACAAAGGTCACTGATGTTGCAAAGAAGCTTACTTGTTCCTGTTCTCTTTCTCTCCATCTCCTCATTATTGATTTTCTCCTGTCAGATTTTGATCTTCAAGCAATGAAGAAGGTGTTCAAGGCCAGACTGGATGGAGCTCTGAGCAACCTGTTCTAGTGAAAGGTGACCCTGCCCACAGCAGGGGGATTGAAATGAGATGATCTTTAAGGTCCTTTCCAATCCAAACCATTCTATGATTTGATGAATCTTTATTTCAGTTCTTTGAGAGCAAATTTCTTCTAGTGCAGAGCCCATAGTTACCCAAGATTTCTGCTCAGTCTCTGAAGTTCAAAAGGCCATATATGTTTGAGAAAGGCCATTTTGAACACAATCTTTGGTTCAGCTTGATTCAGGAGCTGCAAATTTACAACAAACTATTTTTTTTTTAATTTCCTAAAACTATTTTTTTTGTTTCTTTGTTTGGAAAAATACTCACCAAATGTCCTACCTTATACTGATTGTGTGTGTACAACGTGCTTACACCTTACTTGTCCTGATTATGGAAATGTTCATGTTTATCACAACCATCCATGTTTACCACAAGCCATCTCTCACCTTCAAACAGAGCTGGGACAAAGAGAGAGGGGTCATTTGCTGAAGGGACTTTTGGTTGTACTTTGTACTCAGAAAGACAGAAAAATAAAAGGAGAAAGAGACAGTGGAACAGATGCAGAATAAAGTGAAGGAAAATAAAAGAGAAGGAAAAGATCCATCTCTAGTGCTGCAGCTCCATAACCTGGCCTAAGTATCAGCCTTTGGAGCAGCATTTGAGGATTATTAGTCCCTACTGAGAGCAGGGAGGATGATAAAACAATAGGAAAATAACAAGCAGACACTCACCACAGAAATGCTTTCCATTTGTAGTGAGGTCAGAAACAAATAATCAAAACAAGATCCAGTGTAACTTTTGCTTTTTCCACAGAGTTTTCCCTGCCAAAAGATGTAATGTCACATGGATCTGGTAAATCTGCCAGTCTGGAGCCTCCACCAGGCTGCTGTGACAGCTCCCACCAGAGACCTGTGTTGTGAGCACAAAGGGGCTGCAGCATGATGCCCTCTTCTTGGCTTTCTGCTGCTCCCCAAATCTGCTGCAAAGCCACTTTCCCTGTTTATTGTTACCACCTGCAACTGCTGTCACTGAGCCCAGACCTTGGACCTAGGCTGTGTTCCCTCCTGTAGTGACCCATTGAGAGTCAGCCCACCCACAGCAATTCCTAACACCTTCTCTAAGGAGCTTTACAAACCCTTAAGCTAGCACAAGGCAAGCACAGATCTAGAGCCCCCCTGGAGCACAGAGATGCCCTATCTACCTGCCACAATCTCCACGTCCTCCTGAACAGAGAAGGGTGTGCTCCCAACAGATAAGAGTTATCCACAGAACTTTTGTGTAACCGCCAGATTAAAGAACAAATATGAAAAGCAACCTTTAAAACCACAGTATTTATATTGTTAAATCACTTGTATATATCACAAGACAAACATCTCGGAGCAAAGGCACGGTCCTGATTGCAAAGTGAAACTAAACAGAGCACAGTTCAGCTCTGGGCATCTTACAGGCTGCAGACTCCATTGTGCTTCATTGCAGAGGCAGCAAAATTTTGCAAAAGGCATAGTCTGTGACAGTCTGCATGGTGAGCATATAGTGGATCAGGGTATACAACCACAAGCAGGACACAGCTATGGCTTAGTTGTGCAAGGAAATCCCTCCACGACAGTGGTGCTTAGAGAACACAGCATAGAAAACTGCACCCCTGATCCTACAATGCATTGAGTGCAAATCCAGGTGTTCCTGAGTTTTGGGTTTCCACAATTCAGTTGCTCTCTCAGAGGTAAGGAGACAGAGAGAAGCACAGGGTACAATCACAGGGTCTCTGTTAGAGACTGGAGACATCTTCCTTAGGAAGATTATGGTGGAAAAAAAAATTATAACAACAGATTAGGTTTGGTTTTTTTTATCAAGTGATGTCTACTTTAACACTTTCTGGGTATTTAGGTAAGCTCAGATGTTCAAAAGCTATGATAAATGAAATTAAACTATTGGAAATACGGTTCAGTCCTATTTCAAATCAGATGAACATACTTGCAGTGGTTTTTTGTTCAATTACTATTATAGAAAAAAAGCAGAGGTAAGCCTTCAAGAAGTGCGTACGTACAATGCATTTATCTTGATAAAGTTCCCCACAAAACCCTCTGCAATATGAAATTATTATGAATAGTCTTCATATTGGCAACTCTTTTAACCTTATTAATGTCTGTACTGAATAAAAATACAAACAACTGGTTTTCAGAAGACTTTCCCACCAGAGAACATGAAAAAAGTAGGTTGATTTGACTGATTTTCTTGTCATCGCTCTTAAACATGTGGAACTGAGCTTATGTATCAAATTTGATATGCAGGATTTAACACAGAAAGTTTTTCTCCTTCATAACTGGTATGAACTCAGAGAGACAGCAAAGATATTAATAAAAAATGCAACATAATCCACACAACATTCTCTCTTGGTCTCCTGCAGGAGAGCATGGTGTGTCTCCAGTCTAGGAGCTTCTGTAAATCAAAGGATCCTTTTGACTCTGAGCAATCCTTTTGCTTAAACTGTTGTTAATGTGATCTGCAAGGTGTAGGATAGAAAGCAGAAATGTAGCTGTGCTGTATTTGCATTGTCCTCCAAATTGAGAGAGAATGGAAAAATTAAGAGCAGACTGGAAAAATAAAATCTGTTTCTAAACAATAAGAGCTGTGAGATATCCACTTATGTTTTGGTTAATATTTTTTCCATCTCAAAAAAAAAAAAAGAAAGCCTCTTTGTTTTAAGGTGTATTTATAGAAGAAATTCTCTTATTTTGGATTTTACTATGCCTCTACATTTAATAAATGCACTTCTGCAGTGGCAGGCAGGGAGAAGCAGCAGTTCAGAGCAGAATTTGGGCTGAAGAGCTTTGGGTAGATGACCAGCTGACTTCCCACACAGACCTCCAAGCCATGGCCAGGCTGGTGACAAACTGTGCCTGGGTGTCTCCAGATGTTCTGTCTCAGCACCTCAGACCCCTTTTCTCCCAGAAACGTGTACATTAAAGGCTGAGCATTCATTGGGGAGGAATAGTCCCCAGCTATAGATTGAGAGAGTTGCTTGACTGTGTGAAATGTCACACATTCATTGCCTCAAAAGTTTGCATTAACAGATGGAAAATGTGGGAAATCTTCCTAACCTAATGAGACTCGTCTTACTTCTTGTCCAGGAAAACAGGCGATTTCCTTGCAGGGAGGACTGAGGGTATAACACTCCAGTTATAAAAGACCATCTTTTTCTGTTTTCAGAATTATTGAACTCCCCTGAGGCCTCAGGATGTTTTCATAATTACTTCCAGTTTCTAAAATTTCTTGTAAATACAACCCCAGTCCCACCGATGTGAATAGACCAAACGGGGCTAGCACATGCACAGGACACTTCCAGGACACTGCCAGCAGGCTGTGAAAGTGGAGGCAGTCAAATTCATCCTCTAGGAGGGTCTCAGGAGAGAGAAGAGGCCTCCAGAACCACATGCACACTGTGTTTCACAGGAAACCAGTTCATCCAAAAGAGGGGCTAGGGGCAAACTGGTGCCATGTGGGCAGCCAGGAAGCAGAGAGATAGATAAGACCTGCAGAGCTGAGCTCTTTGAAGAGAAGATGCCATTCTAAAGTGCAAAAGGCCACACTGCTGATACTAGGAATGTTATTTAATCCACTGAATAAAATATTCAATAAAAATGCTGAACTCATACTGATGAATTGAACACCCCCTAAAAAGCTGCCTACTTACACAGCCTCCCACAATCTCACTTCCACACATTCATTTAAAGAGAAGAAAGGCCTCAATATCATTGTGTGGCAGGGTATGAGTGTGATAAAAATATCTTTTGATTGCACTACAAAAATTAGGAAAAAAGATCCGGGGAGAGCTAGATGATCGTGTAGAGGTTTCAAATAAAGGGTAAGCAATCTGAAAACAAAACAAACTAGGAAAAACCTGGGAAGCTAAGGCAAATCCATTTTGCTCAAAGCTGACCATCTGGAATGCGTTACTGAAGAAGAGATGTGAGATCACATAGATTGTTTCTGGAAAGGGAGGGGCTTGAGGGGCATGGAAAAAAACCCAACATGGTTGAATTAAGAGCCAGCCACAAACACCGAGCCAGATGGCTTTTTCTCTTCTTAAAATGATGTATGTTCCCATCATTCTATATCTCTGCTAACCACTTTAACATAGGAGAACTACATGGAGCAAGATGTTAAGGAGGAAGCAGAGGCACCTGGGTTAGATGACAAGAACTTTACTTCTCTTGTATGCCTCTCTGTCCTATAAACTGAAATTCAAAACAGGGATGTCTCTCTTATGCAATAGTACATCTGTTGCTTTTCTAAACTCTTTGGGCACAGAAACTCTTTCCAGACAATGCAGAGCAATCATTTGGGTGTTTTGACAGATTTCCAGCTGTAAGCTATATATTTGTTTTATAGCAGATTTTAGGTTAGTTCCTAGAATTTAAAACATATTCAATCTGCTTTTGTTTTATAATCTGTAAACACTTTTAGAGCTCTGTTCTTTATTTAATGATAGATAGGCACAACACAGCTGTTCTCCAGTGCCCTGTACTTTCAGCATAACCTTATTTTTTCCTACACCATTCAGAGTTTCAAATATGTTAGAAGAATATGGGACAAAATATTAGCAGGCCAAATGTGTCTGAAATAGAGAAGATGAATGATTTTTCATCAGGACTTTATACTTTCTATACTTTTATGTTTTTCAGAGTACCCAGGGCCATAGCATAGAGGATACCTTGGCAAAAGCTAGTACATGAATTTGTTTCTATGGCTCAGCAGAAGATATCCAACGAAGTGCAAGGGTACAAGGGAAACAGGGATGTCAACACAGAGCATCTTGAACAACTGCATGAGGTTTCTCAAAAAGGTCAAGTGTTGCATCAGCATGACATAAATGATCCTGGTAGAGAAGACAATTCATTCAGGGCTGATCCCTCAGCATGGCACTGCCCCACAACACATAAACCCACTGTGAGAAGAAATGAGGGGAGTAGGAGCCCTGGGAGCACAGTGATTGCATGAAAAGCATTGGTGCAATTGCCCAGCTGAAGTGAAACGCTGCTGCCAGACTGGTACCTCTGTTGAAGGATGCCCTCTGCTGTGCCCCAGCACTCTTTCAGCAGGGTACATTATGACCTTCCCAACAGCAATAAAAAAGCTGGGTTTTACTTTGACTTCAGTTTATATTTCAAATGCTGTGATAAAATGATCTCCCAGCAGCAAGGAATGCAATGTACCATTATAATGAACACACAGGCCCCCAGAATTGGGTTGGCACCCAAGCTATATTACAAATGCTTGCATATAATCTTCCTTTTAGAGAAACTGCACAGACAAACTGTAACTGTCTGGATGTGCCCGGCTCACGTTCCCCTCTGTAAACACTGCACATCTACAAATCAATCCCATGCTAAAGCAGGATAAGCAACAGCAATGTGTCCAAATTGGATGGAAGCACAGTGAATTCTTTCCTTTTTACCAACTGATTCTTCAAGGAACAGAATTTGTCTACAGAAAATCTTTCCACCTCACTTACAAAGCTTTAAGATAGGAAATCCTGTCAGCAGGAGGCTCGACAAGCTATTTGTTTTCATATACTCATGTAATTAACTCCATCCCTCTCAGACACCACTGGTCTGTTGAAAACACTGCCCACATGCACAGGGAATCCTCTGCAGACAGTGGTTCACTGCCCACATGCACAGGGAACCCTCTGCAGACAGTGGTTCACTGCCCACATGCACAGGGAACCCTCTGCAGACAGTGGTTGTGGCCTTTTCCTCTGGCCTCTTGGGAATCCTGGATTTCTGTCCCCAGACTTAAATCAGGTGAGTCAGTCTTTTGTGAGTTTCAGTTGGGAAAGAAGTGACACTGTTTAAAGTAATTCCCTTTCTGTTGTCTGCTTTCCTTATCCCTTCAGCAATTGGGATATATGGGGCTGGAAACAGCCATCCTATAAGCTCTTAGACACCTAAGGCACTTACCTTAGACAGGGTTACCAGGGCAGTACTGGGTGGAGGGAGTGCTGGGCAGAGCAGCAAGAAACTGAGAACACCGTCTTTTCATTTTTATTATTATTGACCAAGAGACCAATGATGTATAAACATGGAAGAAAAAATGGTCACTACCCTCAGAAGCTTGCGCTGTAAATATAAATGTAAAAAATATAAAAAACATAAAAATATAAATTTCCAGCATAACTGGGGTCCAAACAGGGGTAAGTAGGGAAATAGTCTCTCATCAGAGGAACAGTGAGTGAGGATATAATTTATAATGGAAAAAAAAAAGAAAGCAGACTGCACAAGAGTGCTGCATGGTCATACAATAACTGCATTGTGGACAGGCATGAGAGTGCATTTGTTGAAAGATGGAGAGAGGATTTTGCAAGGTTTCAGGGCTAGAAGCAAAAGAGTCATAACCTTCGTGATCCCAGCTGTGCTCTGGGGAAAAAAAAAGAGCTATTTACATTCTTCACAAATAAACAGGACTGCATCAAAGAAAATACTGGCCCTACCACAACTATTTTCTCCTCACCTCCAAGACCCCCGATTTTAGCTCAGCAGGGTGACTTAAGTACTCCAAGCAATCCTAGAAGAGATGAAGTAAAGAATGGCTTTGTATCAAAACATATCCTAGTAAATTAAAAGAACTGACCACTGCTTAAGTCAAGCTGGGATTTATAAAATAGCTTCCCACAGGCACTGATCCAAGGCCTGTTAGAGTTAACAGGAGCTCTTCCTCTGACTTCAGTGGAATTAAGATGAGAACTCCCACCCATCCCACTAAGGCTCTTATACAGCTGACAACAAGTTTAAAGAATCCACCCTGCACAGATGATCAACTTGTACCACAGAGTAGGTGCACTCATCACAAGCTCCCTTCAAAGGCCTGGAGATAAGGGCTGATGTATTGGATGTGTGGCATATATGTATGTAACATAGGGGGTCACCTATTGATATATAAAGCTTCAGAAGAGGAAGTTTTTAGTGCATCTAATAGAATATTTCTAGCACTCCGAGAGTTAAGTGTTTCTATGCATTTGCATGAAACTTGCTTTGAGTCCTTGACAAAAGGCTCATCCTTGCAGAAAAAACAGAAATTATAGACGGTGCCACTTACTGCACTTTTTTCTGTATGTTACCTCTCTTGTCTCCTCCTCCTCCCTGGAGATATCCCTCAGCCACATGGAAATTTTTGCAGACTTTGGTATTGTCTGCACTCTAGCAAGTCATGCTGGCAAAAAAATAACAACAACAACCCAAAACAAAACCCAGGCAGAATTAATGACAAGAGTTAGTTTTCAAAACAGTACAGTGTGTCAGCAACAGCCAAGGAAGGAGAGTCACCCGGATAGTCCTGCATACAAGATTAATTGAGAGAAATAGAACTGATGTGCTGGTGAAGCAGTTTACAATGAAGAGTTTAAATTTTACCATGGTAATAGTCCAATTTGTAAATGAACTGGGAAAAGTTACAACAATCATGGTAGCAAGGAATTATTCTGGACACTCTTGCACTGATCAATAACGATCAAGAGCTCAAGGCAGAAGGACACAGGACTTGCTTTCTCTGGAACATCTTCTGATACATGCTTAGGAAAAATTGTAAATTCTGCTAAAGAAGATCATGAAAAGCCATACATTAATGCCTTAGGCTGGCAATAAAACATTCACATAAGGACTGAAGCAAAAGATGATCTGGCAGCTCACTCCACTGCACAGGTCAACAACCATACCAGAGAACACGGTGAAGGCAGTCTGTCCCTTCTGAACAGCTTCAACCCACCCTGACATAGATGCTTTGTTTTGTCTGCACAGCATCATTGTGTATTATGTGTGTGACCACTTCAGGAACAGTGGATAGACCATTTTGGGCAATGGCTGATGACATTTCTCTGGGCAGGCTGGCATGGGGAAGCAATGGAGCAATGGAGATACCCCCAGAGCTAACTTGGGCGCATTACTTCCATTTCAGCAACTGCAGGTGGGAAGTGCCAGTCTTCTAGCAGGCACTTTCACAGCAGGGAAGAGTCTTCCATGTCTTTTTTTGTCTAAACCCCCATGTCACATCTGAGTAAGAACTTGTAAAGAGGGAGATATCAAACATTTCACTTCAGTTGCTCGCTTACTTACCTATTAGCTGGAAAATTGTCATGCCTGAAAAACAGTCATGTGTCTGTTTGTTTGTTTGTTTGTTTGTTTGAATAAGAAGCAAATACAAGCTTTATTTCTGAGGAGTATATTTGTATATTGTTAATTGTCTTTTCTGTGAGCATGCCAGCTAATGTTAGCATGAAAAAAAAACAGATGAAAAGATGCCATTAAAATGGGTCCCGAGAACCTTTCAAATTATTCACAGTGGTCTTGTCCTAATTAAAATTGAATGTGAAAACAAACATGCTTGCTTGCAGTTTTCTAGGATAATTCTATTTATTCATGAATTTTGTCAGTCTCACCCATACGTGAAAAAATGAAGCAAATGCAGTTGAAGTTTAAGATTTTAATAATGAAGAGTAAGCTACTTGAATATAATTAACTTTGTAGAGAATGACACAAGTACTTGATCCCACAAATCCTTACAGTGCTTGTAAGTACTGGAGCTTGTTAACTCATTGGAAAAAAATTCAATTTGAGTTTCAACATGTATCCATTACTGGAATAGGAAAGCATCTAATGTACAAAAACTCCAGCCTGAGTAAGTCACAACAATACTTAGGGCCCCACTCCACCTGCTCTCAGTGCTAGCATGCATATTTCCAAATCTATGCAAGGAAAAGGACTGAAAGAGACATTTCTTTATAATGCAATGCATTTTTCTGTCTATTTGAACACCAGGATGGACTAACTGGAGCACATGAAAAAGATGGACATATATGTTGGGCCATCAGATTGGCTAGAGAAAGCAAGTCATTGCCTTCCTGGTACAAACCCTTTGGCTTCACTTGGCTTAACACCATAAGGCGTTTAGAACAGCTGTAGACTTGTTCTAAAACCAACAAACAGTTTAAAATGGGCAACCTGTGGAAAAAAATTAAACACAAATACCCATATCCCTGGGAAGCCAGTAAGGCATGAAGGCAACACTGAAGTTGTTGAGTAGAGCACAGCATTCCCTGTTACAGAATGGATGGATGTCCGTACACCCCATGGGATGGGGTCAGGCTCTGAGGGGGGTTTTCTGACTATTTCTTTCAACATATATGACCCCATCCCATTAAGTGTATGGACATCTAACTTTTTTTTAAATAAAAAACAAAGTGGAGGAAGGAAGCTGGAGCTCTGGGGATCTGAGGGGATTAATTCAGGACTGCAGGTGGGTGCCTGCACTGCTATGGGAACCAAAGCCAGGAATCTTTCAGATAAAAAGAACCTATCTCACTTCTTTCAAGGAATGGAGCAAGATTCACTGTTTTGTTTCAAAATGGCATCCACTTTTTTCCTCTTCGACTAGTGATGAGTACTCCTTAGGAAAGCAAGAGAACAGAGCTCAAAATACCTGCAATAACTCCTAAAGCAGGGGAGAGAAGAACAGACAGGGACAGAAGCCCTTCTGTAAAAACTTCATGCCATGCCAGGGTCTTATGGGAGAGATGCAGGACTGCAGAGAAACGGGACTGAGAAGACTTAGAGGAAGTGCACTGTTTTTGGGTAAGGATGTTTGATGAAGATGAGGGAACGTTGTGGCTCCCTCTTGTGAGATTATGACTGTAGTTTATATTAAGAAGTCACAGATATGAGGCAGAAACAGTTCTGCAGCAGTGAGAAGAAGGTGGTAGCCCTTACAGCACTTTCTGCTGTCATCTACTTTGCCAAAAAGTTGTGTCCTCTGTGGCTTCTCAGGGAACTCTGCACCACTCTGGCTGATTCCCCTAATCTGACCTGACTGTGAGGGAAGCCCTGTACCTGCTGACCTGGAATGAGAATATCTCAGCAGGCAGCAGAAGAGCTCAAGGGAAATATCTAGGAAAAGTAAAATTACTTCTGGACTAGAAACATACAGTCTGTCTGAATTAATTTCTGAATATAGCCCTCAAGGACAAATCTTGTTCCAATTCTAAGGAATGACAAACCTCCCCTGTACTCCAGTGGGCTGTGGGAGGGATGGTACCTGTTGTTCAACCCTGTCTGAGGAATCTGCTGGGCAGTATACTGCATTATGAATCTCAGCGTGCTAAGGCAGGGAGGAGGACTAAGGGGCACCAGGCCATCATGTTAACAAACTGCTGGAGGACACTGGCACTGTCTTGCTGCAAGTTCATCAATGCCAGCCTGGCAGCCTACCCTGGTGTCCTGGGAATCCCCTACTTCTGGAAATCTCTATGGTGCAATCCAGAACCACACCATGCAAAAAGGGAGAATGCACCCCTATTTGTTTTGGCACAGTGCAGACCATTCTGCAGGAGGCAATTATTTTAATGCTGGGGGTAGCAATCTGCCAAGTTTCTTGATGCCTGGCAGTCAGGTGATAAAGGTGCACCCAAAGCACCAGGGACTGGTGGGGGCTGGTGGAGAACTCCCCTGGCTGGGTTCAAGACTGGGTCTCCAACCAGTATTTGGATGTGCCATGGCCCCATTGCCAGTAAGATGCAGGTATCTGCATTTTTGCAGAGCTAGCATTTAACTTCACCCCATTAAAAGATTGCAGAACACCAATCCAGCACCTCTAACTCTCCAGTAAAGACTGCTGGGGCTTTAGAGCTGAACATGCCCAGTGATAGAGACTGCCATGTCTGCTGAATAGAGGCAATCAAAGCCTGACATTCTCAAGGACCAGACATCTCACAAACATTTTACTGCTCAAAGTTTTTATAGGAATGAGATGAAAAAAGGAACAAACTACATATGACAGGCATTAATTGGTTTGCACAGGATTAACTTCACAAAGGTTCCTAGAACTGGTGATACTGACTGTTAGGTGCTCGTTTTTACATTTTCATGGTCTAAGAAAAAGCTATCACTGTTCCCTTTTGTATTGTATCCTTTATAGGAGGCTCAGGATCTGATTCTATTAATTTTACAATTCATACTCTGATCTGTGGCTTCCAGTGTTACCAGTGGAAGAGAATAATTGCATAGGTGTTTTGCAATTCAAATTGCCACCGCAACCTGCAGCTTTTTTGTCTCTACATAAACAAACCTATCACCAAGGAAAAAAGGGCCTATATATACATATATAAGAAGTAGCAGTAAACTTGTCTAGTTGTGACTTTTTGATCTGTTTTAGCTGACTTCAGGGCTCCAGATAAAACAAGATACTACAGAAGTCTCAGTCAGCTGTCCCATTTACTGTTCCCACTACTTTTCTTAGCACCCAGTTCTCTAGCCACGAATGTTACAGCAGTGATGTGGCTGTAGGTTTCCTGCCACAGAACACTTTGATATCTGTATAAATACTTCACCAGCGAGACTGCCGCTACTTTGTTCCACTGCTATCGCAGAATCTGCAGCAACACAAGAGAATCAAAACTTCTTTCCCTGTTCTGGCCAAACTTCCCGAGCGGCTGCAGCCGCTGCGACCACACCAGCCCGGAGCGGGGCCGGAGAGGGGCCCTGGATGATCAGATGCTGCCCCCTGCCTGGCTTCTCGTTTCCCGGCCCCGCCTGAGCGCTCCTCGAGGCCAAGGATGCAGCTTGTGCCTCTCCTGGCATGGAATCACAGAACCATAGAAGCACTAAGGTTGGAAAAGACCTGTAAGATCATCAAGTTCAACCGTGAACTGCCAGGTCCACCAATACATCACTTCTCGAAGCACCATGTCTACATAGGTTTTTAAGTAGTTGCAGGGGTGGTGATCCCACCACTTCCTCAAGCAGCCTATTCCGATGCCTAACTACCCTTTCAGTGAATAATTTTTTTCCTAAAATCTAATCTAAACTTCCCCAGGTACAACTTGAGGGTGTTAGCCCCTTGTTACCTGGGAGAAGAGACCAATCTCACCGGTCTACAACCTCCTTTCAGGTTTTTCCAGACTAAACAATCACAGTTCCACTCCGAATTGGCAGATATGCCACAGGAGGAACTCCAACAATAAGATAGTGGTGAAAGACAGGGAAAAATAGTTATTTCCCTGTGAAAATAATTTTTGTAAGCACTAGAAGGTCACTTTGACTGAACAGTTGCTCAAATTGCTGAGCATCATTTAAAAGGGGAAAGCCTTAAGTCCCATGCGAAGACAGTGGTAGATTATCTCAGATCTTTTTGGGCTGCACTATAGTGACTTTATGATACTTTATTAACTTTTGGGGTTTTTTGCATTTCCTGTTTCGAATGACAACCAAGTCTGTAGCATCCTGTTATAACTAGAGTCTGCAGCTTGTTGGAGAAATTGTACCTAAGTAGATAAGCTGCAATTAAGTTCCTTCATTATTTTGCTCCTTCCAGCTGTAAAAATCAACACTGCAAATCCCACTGGTTTCCTTCCAGGTTCTGCTTCCAGGTTCTGCTTCCAGGTTCTGCTTCATTTCCAAAAGGAATGCAGCCTCTTTTTCCAAAAAACCCAGTCAAAGTAAACCTTGAATGCTGTAGACAGACCTTGGACAGTGTAACAGCACATTCTCCGAAGCCTCTCTGCGCCCGTGCTTAAGCCATAACCACCAGTGGGAGCTGTGATGGCTGCAACCAGCTTATTCTGGACTTGGAGGGTACAGATGACAACATGGGAGCCAAGAGCTGTCCAGAAAGGTGACCAAGAAGCCTTGCTGCCATGCGAATATAAGTGAATCATCATACTTCATAAATAGTGGGCAGTCCTCTAATCTAATCTTGTGTGTGACACTCCTGTGGACCTGCTCTGACACATCCACATCTTCCTTGTGCTGGCACCCCAGAACCGAATACAGCACTCCAGGTGGGACCTCACCAGCACAGAGAAGAGGGGCAGCATCCCCTCCCTCACCCTGCTGCACACACCTCTTTTCAGCCCAGGACACAGCTGGCTTTCTGAGTCACAAGCGCACATTACCAGGTCATGTCCAGTTTTCCATTCACCAGCACCCTCAAGTCCTTCTTGGCAAGGCTGCTTGCAATCTCTTCCTCTCCAGACTACTGATACTGAGGATTGCCCCGACTCAGGTGCAGCACCTTGCACTTGGGCTTGTTGACCATTATGAGATTCCCGTGGGCCTACCTCTTGAGCTTCTCCAGTTCCCTGTGGATGGTATCCCATCCTTCACATGTCAGTTAACACCACTCACTTGGTAAACTTGCTGAGGGTGCACTGATCCCACTGTCTGTATCACTGATGAAGACATTAAATACCCTGTTCCCAACATGGACTCTTGAAGGACACCGCTTTTCACTGATCTCTATTGGAACACTGACCCATTGATCACTACCCCCTGGATGTGACCATACAAATAATCCCTCTTCCACCTATAATACCCATCAAATCCATCTCTCTCCAATTTAGAGAGAAGGACATTGTGGGGGACCATGTCAAAGACCTTACACAAGTCCAGACAGGTGACATCCATAGCCATTCCCCTGTCCACTGATGTAGTCACCCCATCATAGAAGGCCACTAAATTGGTCAGCCATTATTTCCCTTGGTGCAGCCATGCTGGGTGTCCCAAATAACCTCCCTGTTCTCTGTGTCCCTTAGCACAGCTTCTAGGAGGATCTGTCCCATTATCTTCCCAGGCACAGAGGTGACAGGTCCATAGTCCCCAAAGCCCTCCTTTCTCCCCTTTTTAAAAATGGGTGCAATGTTTCACTTTTTTTCCGTCATGAAGGAGTTCACCTGACTGCCATGACTTTTCAATATCACTTATTGCCAAATAAGCATGGAATGTAATTTGACTACTATCTGCAGTGAACAGGAGGAAGCCGACAAGCAGCTCTACATTGTTGATACATGAACCCACAATGCTGCCAGCTTTGTTCATCCTTACATGCAGATTTGCATACCTGGGTATTCTGCCAGAATGCAGTTTAGGGTTCTGTGTGGACAAAAGCCAAGGATTGGAGAAGGGAAATTGAGAGAAACATGAGTAGTTCTAAGGATTGGGAAGATTTGCCAACCATTTCCAGAGGAGGGTAACTGATGGTGCAATAATGGGAGGGGAAATGAAGAACATCTAATCATGCAGCCAAAATGTTAAAGATGTGAAAGCACCAGAACAGACCCAGATTCCTGAGCAAATAGCTGCACCAAAGCATGTTAACGTGGCTCAGAAGGGCTGTTTTCATCTTGCCATGGCAGGGCAAGAATTCTCTCAAACCTATTTTTCTCATTGCACTGACAAAACCAGAAACATCTCAGAGGAACTGGGAGAACATGACTTCTCTGTATAATTATTTAGGCATATAAAGACATCTTAATGGTTTAAAAGCTGTAGGAAAACATTTTATTTAGAGACAGGGTAAAATTATGACACCATCAAAATGCCAGGCATTTTGTCACTGCCTTCACCCATGAGTCAAGATCTTATCAGCCATCTTCAGTTGAAAAGATATAATTATCTCAAGTATGCTTAACCCATGAAAGCCTGCAAAGGAGTAACTTTAGATTTAACCTATGATTTTTCCTTTTGATGATCAAAATACTTGTTTCAATTTGGCTTTAATTTTACTGAAACTAATTTAAATTTAAAAATGAGTTTTTAAAAAAAATCTGACTGAAAACTCAAAGTAGGATATTTGAACGACTTCTAGGGATTTAAAAAGAGATTTTAAACTTACTGAAATTGTTATTTTACAGTATAGAATTTGATAAATTAGCACTTTCTAGTGAAAAATCATTTTGCTGGTCAACTTCTGAGCTACTCTGCCACTGTCACATTGTGCCTCTCACTATGAGATGGTGCCAGTAGGACTTGAGGTTAAGGGTTCTACTGATGATTTGAGCCTGTTTAGATAATGAGCCCAGGTAAAATCTCTGCCAAAATGACTGGGTAGGCAGCTTTTTCCAAGAAGTATTGGTGACTGGGCAGGACTCTTACCCTTCTGCGGCTGACAGGAGAGGAGAGTCACCTGCTGCACCTCACTGCTGTGCACTGCTGACCCAGGCAGGCACAGTGACTGCCACATGCACACTTGGGCATGCACATTAGGTTTCATATGAAGATAATTTTTTTTTTTTTCCAGTGAGAGTAATCATTCACTGAACTATGTTCTCGGGGTGTGGAAGAGACCCTATAACTGGAGGAAATCTCAGCTACACTCCCTTTCCCATAAAAGGTTGGACTAGGAAATCTTTTGAGGTCCCTTCCATACTGGACTGTTCTATGAATCTATGATTTATATGCCCACATGCCTTTTAGGATATGAATAATAAGTACAACTTATTCCAGTAAATGTGGGGTCCCCTAATTTTTTGCACTTTTCTATGAAATAGCTCTTCACACAGGAATGAAGAACACTTGCCCAAGACTTCAGGAGATGAGGTGAGTCCCAGGAGAAATCTGCAGGGGAGAGTTTTACTGAGTGTGGCAGACGAGGGCTGTTCCTTTGCCCTACCCAGCACAGCTTTGAGATGCTGTGAGGGGATGTGACAAGAGCACTGTGAATATGATCTAAAGCCCAGAGTACTCCCAGGGTCACAGTCTGCTCAGTACTCCTGTGTGGTGCTGAGAGCCTGTGGGGAAGTAGCTCTGTGAGAAAGCAGATGTGAGAAATGTGAGAAAGGATTCATTCTGACTCTTTAAAACAAGCCATTACTGATTTTGTTTTAAGGATGGGCCCAATTCACTAAAATGTGAATTATTGTAAATTAATGAAATTCAGTACAATACAAGGCTTTAGAAAATGCCAACAACACACAGTGTCAACGCAGTGGAATGGGCCAATCCTTGTATTGGCCTTTTAACATTTTAATATTATTATCCTTAAGCTTCTGGAAACAAATGATGCTTGGAATAATAATAACAAAATATTCCTGGTTATTAAATAATAAGGAATCCTCACTACTAGCATCTGGAGACATCCACTTCAGTAACAGTTAATAATGTTTAAGTGTCAAAATAATGCCCAGGCTACACTGGTGAACTGACTTCTCTTACTCAAGGTTTGAACCAAGTTGTGGCACACCAAGAAAGACTAACAGTAGCTTCAGCAGACAGATGTGACTGCAATACAACATCCATTTCAAATGTATAGTTAAAAACAGAAGAAAAGAATTCTTGAGCTGACTCTTGCCTTTATAAGTGATAATTTAAAATTATTAAGGCTATATTTGTGCCACACTAAAGGACTCTCAGGCATATTAGTGTACCAAGCAAAAGGGGGGTTTTGCTTAAATAAAAATGGCCTGCTTGAAACAAATTTCCTACTTCAATGCTTGCACTTTTTATTTTGGCATACCTTGCATTCCTCTCCTGCCTTTACTTTTTATCATAGATTATGTTATTCTTTTATTCTTTACTTTATTTTGTTTCATTACTTTGTTTTTTGTCCCTTGGAACTGCTTTAACTATAGAGAAAGATAACAACCTAGCTGCTATATTTATTAGGATCTCCCTACTGTAAATGAAAAATTAATTTAGAATTTGTTTTGAACTTGTAATGTGCCAAGAAGGATGGAAGAACTAACCAGAGCTATCAGACCTCTCAGCCCTTTATGAAATCTGTTGCATGTCTAAGCTACTAGGATTTAGAAAATGAGAATAAAATTAAGGCCTCATCCATTAAAGGCACAAGCCTTGGTGCTTGTGTCTTTGCAAAATGGCCATATTTACATTCAATATTGAGTTTCCAACAAAGTTTCTGATAATTCCCTCTGAAAAGATGCTTTAAACATAACAAAGAGTTCATCTTTTAAAGATCATCCATTTAAGTAATGAGACCAAAGGCCAAATAACGGAAGGAGGGATTTGAGAAGGACATGGCTGCTCAATGCATGCCATGTGAGGAAAAATTGGGGCAAAAAGCACTCTATTTGCTGCTCTGTGAAATGGAAACATTTGAGAATTCCAGTTTAAACCAAGGAAAATGCCTGGAGATAAAATCCCAACTATTTTTGTACTCTTTGATGTCAGCTGAAAAGCAAAGGCCAAGCAATCTCAATCTGTAAAGCTGAGCTGAATCGGGAGAGAGGCATTCTTGACTCATGAGTCATTGCAACAAGCATTATGACAGATGCAGGAAATCACAGGCAGAATACTCTTCAGATGGTGCTTTCCAGCATGGAAATTCAAACATTGCCGACACTTTTCCAAAATTCAAAGCAGAATGTGAATGCTACAACTCCCCCCTAACTTCTGTAGCTCAGCCCCTTCCTTCCAGGAGCCAAGGACCCGGAGGGCAGCACACCGGGCATCAGGCAAACATCATGCAGCTTTTGTTTCAGCAAGTGATGGGAGGTGTTTTGCTGCCATTGAGAGGCCAAGTTTAGGAATGTCCAGAAGGTTCACAGATACAACACCAAAATAAAGTGCTTCTTACACAGTTGTAGCTCTCTGGCCTCACATTTATTCCCTATTGGTACATTAAACAAATTATTCGGTTTTTTTATGGGTGAACCTGGTTCCTATAAGGTACCAAGAGGAGGACTGAGTATTTTTAAAATGAGCATTTTTAGCAGTTTGCTAAGCATTTTTAGCAACATAATAATTTTTAGATAGCTCAGGCCAGAAGTCCATTTAGTGTAAAAGACTAAGATAATGTGACTTACCAGAGGGTCTATGCAGTTATAATAATCTCAAAAAATTCCCTTTCCAAAGTCAGCTTCTATCACAGGGGAGTAGTATTTCTTTCTAGGCTGAGATCTGGGTTACAGAAGCTCAGACAAATTTTAGCATTAACAGCTCTGTTAGGTACAGGACAATGATAGAATTAATTTATCATAAATGTCAGGATCAAGTTCTCATAAAATATAGGACTAATCATGGGGAAAAAACTTAAGAAAAAAAATACCTTGCCATGAAGTGGCTGTTCACCTTCTACATGGTAAGATGGGCAGGCAGATCATTATTTCATGCTTATCCACTCAAATACCAATTTCTCTCCTAAAACATTTCTGTCAGTTTAAGTATTTTTCAGATCTTTATCTCATTAGTTCTTCTGAAACTGTTCAAGCTAATGTATTCTTCCTTTGAGGAACAGTACGCATATTGAATTTTAAAAGGTGTCTTTCTGCCAGTCTTTCAGGAAGATAAATTTGCATTAATTACAATTCAGTGACATCAGATTCTGCAGGAAAGGCTCCTTTGGATTATTGACTCAACCAGGAATACAACTGCCAATAAATCGACACATCATATTTATATATTTACTAAACCATTATTCTCACATTCCATTATCCTCTATACCATCTCCAAATCCAACATAATAGTTTTTTGAGAAAGTTAGAGGAAATCCACAGTTTGCAGTCAAAAATAACTTGTCACTAAAACAATGTTCTTCCTAGGGTACTCAAAATAGCTTTCACCTTTAAAGGTATGAAAGTCGTTCTAATTTCTAAATGCATTTATAAAATCCTGCAAATACTTCAGCTGTTTATGATATCATTATCTCTGTGACAATGACACAGACACAAAGATAATAACTGATTAATTTCTTCTTGGCAAGATTGCTGACAGGTTGATTGTAAGTAACCCCTTGTCTTATAGTTCATACTTTTATTTCCTTTTATGGCTGTTGAATATACTCTTTCCGTATTATAAAGAACAAACAAATTGGCTTATTTTCTTAAACACCTGTATGGAAATATCTTCACCTATCTGTATAGGAATTTTTTTGTGCACTCAGTAGCATGCATAGTAGGCAATGATTCAGTCAGATCACTTAGGTTTTTTTAATTATTATTTTCATAGTATATTTCTATGTTATAACTTTAATCAAAATGGAAAATCACAACAGCACTGTGGTCATCTTTGCATCTTAAGGACTTATAAAGATATATCCCATGAGAAATCCAAATCACTGATTTGGTGACTCCTCTGGTTGCTCTGGTGGCACCTCAGGACTCAGTAGAGTGAAGCTACAGCATGAGGAAAGGGATATGAAAAATCCCTGGACTGTACTCCTGCTGCCAAGCAAGCTCATAGCAGCTGACAAACGTACAGACAAAGCTGCAGTGCTTTTAAATTAATGAAAATTCGAAAGGGTTATATTGAGAAAATTTCAGTTCTTATTTCAGGTGGGCCTAATTTTATTTTGACTTTTCATAAGTAGATGGAGAACATGTTTTGTGATTGAAAATATATACAATATAGAACATCCAAAAAATTGCATGTAAGAGGTATCTATAAATTCTATTAAGGTAAAATTTGAGTTTTGCAAACTTGAACGGACAGTTTCAACTTCGACAGGATCCTTCATTTCCACATAATCTTCAGATATGATATTTTAAGGTTGAAAATGCAGCACATTATTCCAACTTTACTAAGAGAATTTTTGACTGAAAAATCACCATGAAAAAAACAGGCAGGCACAGGGCAAAGGGGAGTGTTTCCTCTCAGGGTCCTTGTCCTGGCCAAGCCTGATGCTGTTGGCAGCAGCGGGTCCAGTAAATGTAAAATTAATTTTACATTAATTGAAGAGTGGTGGGTAAACTTGCTGGTATCAGCCATGGTGCCCTGCAGCCATTGAGACGTAAGCTGCTGCTGTGAATAAAAGGCTGGCTGGGCTCCTCTGGAGAGCATCTTCCTTCGAACCGCCTCGGCCTGGCTCTACAGAAACACCTCCAGAGCTCGTAACAATCAGCCACCCCTCGGGCGGGCACACGAACCTCCGGTGTGAAGTGCTGGCAGTGACTGAAAGGCTTTTTCCATCTTAATCACTAATGGTTTGCTGTGCCTGAACCCAGGCAGCGGCAGGACCGCCTCTGCCCAGCCCTGTGCTGCGATCATCACCCACAAGGAGGAGCCCCGCTTACAAATAATTCATTTAGCCAAAAGACGAGAGTTCTGCCTTAGCCGTACCCAGGCTGAAGAGATTAGCAAATAACCACTTCTCGATAAAAGAAACAGTGCGGTTCTTTTCAACTAAACTCCCATCAGAAAGAAGATTCGCCAGATAGAGTATGTTTGCCTAATTAAATTATCCCAACTTTTCTCAATTACAAGGAGAACAGATGTTTTGTGACTGGAAATGAACCCAAAGGGAAGGAACATCAAAGACCAACTGCCTACAACAAGAGCCTACAAAATCAATTTTTTTTCCTTACTCTCCATTAGTTACAATGCCAAACACATTCTGCCTAGGCAGGAAGGTGTGATTAACTGCTTCCCTAGGAACTACAGGATGATGCTGAAAGAAACACAGTAAAAGTAGAAAGAATTACACAGTAAAGTTACTGCATGAATGTGGAACAGCAGTTTCATTTCGAATTTACTGTGCTTATTTCAGTATAAGCCATGAAGCTTAGTTTGAGCACTGTCTCTGTGAATAGCCTCATGGCCATCTTACAGCCACAACAATCTGGAGAAGAGTAGGAAGAGCAAATGTGCAAACAGTTGTGACTTCTCTTGCTTGATTTTCAGGTGTCCTGAGCCTTCTGAGAGCCATTTGAAGCCAAAAGGGTGCACGTGCACTCTGAGCCCGTATGGGCATGGGCTTTTGAAACTGTAATCCAAAGCCTGAGGTTTGCAAACTAAGTTGACCTCTTTTCAAAACTTCATCGTGAGCAACTTGCCTACATTTACCCAGTCATTCCTGGTAGAATAAGGAACAAAATCTACACCTGCCAAAGATCAATAAAATGCTGCCAGATACCTCAAAAGAACAAGCAAGGATTTCTCTTTATTTCACTTGAGGAAGAATTTCATTCAAGATTTCTTTCATGTAGGTGGGTTTTAGATCAATTTTCAGCTCACTCACTTTAAAAGCAGAGTGGTTTTTCCTTGCTGTTTGTACATTTATTTTACATACCCAGAATTTACAGTAAAGTAAGCAGTTTATCTCTTATCTGTCTGCTGCTATCTTGATTGCTTTTCTGTTTAAGTTGTTGCCTACTTTGCAAAATGAAATTACCTGAGCTGTTAAGACTTCAGAAAAAAATCTCATAGTAATGTATTTATTTTCTGCAGTATTCAGAAACAAGTACCTTCAACAGATTGTTTTAATAAAATCAATTAAATGCTGATTTTTTGTATTCTAACAAAACTCTGCCCTGCTGTGATACTGGCTGGGAGGTCAATCCAGAAGAACCCAAGCAATCTGGGGGTTACTGGAGTGAGCAGTTGCTAACAAATATGATCACAGAGCCAATGGGAGCAAAGCATTCTGCTGGACCCCACACTTAAAGCCAAGGAATTCAACCAAGGAAGAATTCATCAGGGATGTGAAGGTCCTAGGCAGCCTTTGCTGCAGTGGCATGCAGCATCCTATGTGGTGGATCCCACAAAAAGAAAACAAGGAAAATAGCAAGATCGACCCCTGGAGTTCAGAAGAGCAGGTTGTAGCCTCTTAAGGTGTCTACTTGGAGAAATCCCGTGCAACGCATCGACAAAGAGAAGAGGGGACTAGAGGAGTTAGCTGAGTTTCAAGTACCACCTCCTCCAGCTTCAGAACGATCCACCTCAATGCGCAGGAAATCAGTAACAGGCAGGAGGCAGCTGCAAATATGAGCAAGGGGACTCGGACAAAGCTCAGATAGAAAAAGGAAGTGTTCTACAAGAGGTAGAAGCAACGATGGGTGAACTGCCAGGAACAGAGAGATGCACACAGGGGCAGGGTTAGAAAAGGCAAAACCCATCTGGAGTTGAGCCTGGTAAGGAACTGTGGACAGCAGCAAAGACATCTACAAGTGTATCACCTTGCACAAGGAAGACAAGGGAAATGTGGGCCTGTTGCTGAATGGGGTAGGGGGCCTGGTAACAAGAAAGCTGAGGTACCTGTGTTTACTGGTAAGGCCAGCCTTCAGGAACCTCATGCTCTCAAACCTGGGAGAAAGTCTGGAGCAAGAAGAAGATCAAGTTAAGAAACATTTAATTTAAAAAAAAAGGCATATTAAAGTCCATGGGGATTTATGGGATGTATCCATGCTTTCTGACAGTGCTGGCTGATGTCATCAAAGCCACTCTCTATTATCTGTGAAAGAATATGGTGGTCAGGAAAAAATACTAAACTGTAGAAAAGAGTGAATGTCACTCCTGTCAAGTAGGACACATGGAACTACAGGCTCATCACCCTCATCTCAGTCCTCTGGAAGGTGATGAAGCAAGCATCCATGGAGAGCACCTCCAAATAACTGAAGGACAGGTTATTGGGAGCAACCAGAATGGACTCTGTAGCCACAGAGCTCTGTAATACAGCATAGGCATAGCTAGCAATGGGTCATAAGCTTTGTACTGAATTTGCAAAGCCTCCAGACTCCCTTTATTCAAACTTCTCTTGACCTGCCTGAAGCTTTCCTTCAACTGGTTGAGCTGCAACAGCAATTTTGCTGAATGACCAGGAGGTTAAGCAGGAGAGTTGAACTAGGTGATGCCCAGAGATTTCTAGAAACACCCACTATTCTGAGAAAATAGTCTAATGAAATTCACTTAGAATTTGCCTCCCATTTAAGAAATGTACAGAGCATTTTTTTAGTTAAGAAAATTTCAAACCACAATTTTCTCCTTATTCTGACCTCCTCTTTTTTTGACTTGAGTCAAGAAATTACAAATAGAGCTGATGCAACATATTTGGGAGTTTACAGATACAGAATGTCTTATTCAAGTTCCTAATTAAATAATGGTTTAGTTTAACTGAAATTTCAAGGAAAAAAGATAACTCTATATTTACTATTGCTCTTCACTGCTTCTTTGAAGAGTAATTCAGCAATTCCATTTGTTTAAATCCTTGGAAATGTATTAAAGTATATGAAAATATACATTTTGAATCCAATACGTCTTTTACAGCCATTGTAACTTATGCTGCTTCTTAGTTTTCTCTTACAAATACATCTGCAAAGACCCGTTTCTTGAGTGGTTATGGATTTTTTAAAATCTAGTGTAGTCAAAAGTGGTATCCATTTGCTCAAACATTATCTGTGTCCTTATTATTAACCACTAGCTTTTTGGGTTTTTACCCTTCTTTTATAAGAAACCTTTGAACTTAAAATGGAAATGATTTGTTTATTCTAGGTGTTTCAGGATTTTTGTTGGTTTTGTTTTTAAGCTGGAACAGGCGATTTTGCTTCATATTTTACAAACTTTCATCCAGACCAATAATGCTTTTATTGTCATGGTATATATAGGATTGCCTATTAAATTATTAAGCTTAAGATCTGACTCAAGTTTTCTACTTACTTTGGGTTTTGCTTTCCTGTTGTTTTGCTGTCAGGTGTGGATGTATTACTACCCCTGCTACTCAAATTATCTAGAATGCAGTTTTTGTTTAGTTCAGTCAATAATTGATCAATTTGCTATTGCAAAGTCGAAATGTATGTTGCAGTTATGTTCCTGGCAGGTTCTGCCCAAACAATCACACCATCAATACAGACATATTCACTGTTCTACTAAATTGTCACCAGTGAAATATTCTGGCAACTAAATTTATCTCAGAGGAAGGTTCTGGAAATGAAACATCCCCAAAAGTCCTATTTTTATCCTATGATAAAAAATTTAGTTCTCTGCCTATGAAGCTGCCAGGCATCATGTGATGCCCCCAATTTTGCTAACAATTCAGTCATCTGATTATTTACTCCCCTCTTGGTAGTAGTTGACCCAGTTGTCTCTGAGGGACTGGCAGCATCTCCAAATGCCTTGAGGACATCCCATTTAAGGAAGGCACATGAACACCTATTTGCATACTAGCAGCATTGTTCTTGGGTAAGGGTGATTTAACATAAACAAAATGAACTCTCTGTCTTCAGGTTAGCAGCATTCACCTGAGGTATGGAGAACAAGAAAAACCCGTTGAACAAGGGAATGCCACAACGATTAGCATTCATTGGGGCAGCAACTGGTGGAATGCAGGAGAGCAAAACTTCTAGCTTGGCATTTTAACAACTGCAAAAATGTCAGCATGTAGTTGCTTTTAACTACATTCTATGCCAAACTTTTCATGGTCTACATAGACCCAGGGCTCAAAAACCTCTGAAAAAAACACATAGGTATCATTCAAATTAGAAGACTGACAGAAAAAGGAATCGAAGTGACAAGTTCTCCTCAGCTCTGATTTTCTTTCCTCTACTCAGTTTTTTCTGATCTTTTTTCTTTCATCCTCACTCACAGCTTTCTGTCTTCTGTACTGAGGTACCATTGCATTGTAAAAATCAGGAAAGTACTGTTTTGTAATGTGCACTGCCCTTGGATTTTAAAAATCTCTGTACCCATACGTTTGCTTTGATGACTTGTGTCTCTGTTTTCATATTTGCACAGAAACAGTAAACATTTAAAAATCAGAACAGCAGCTGTTTTTTGTTCAGCTTTTGATGCTTTGGGTTTTTGGTTTTTTTCTGATCTTCAGCTTAGACATTCAGTCAGTTCTGATCCCTTGATCTGCTGCCTGTTTTTCTGAGCAGGACCATGTCACCAGCCATAACTGTTGCAAGACCTTTCTCTTCATTGCCATCTCTGACATCATTGTTGTTTACTGTGCTGACTTCTGCAGTTGTTTTATGACACACACCAAGTTTTCTTTCATGTGTGCAACTTCAGCTTTAAAGACACATAATAACAGGGTTTTTCTCCCTTACATTTTCCTACTTCATCCTGAATTTTTTTAGGATACATACTCTTGTACTTCTGAAATAATCTGCATTCTGTTGCTTTTCTGAATCGGTCTCTTATTGCCATTTCAGCAATTGCTTCAGCGTTTACGATGGGCTTTTTATGTCTCTTCATTAGCTAGACAGACCTTGTGTCACTTTTTATTTTTTAAGGAGTCAGCTGCTGCAGCAAGTTAGAGTTTCCAAGCACTCTTCCTGTAGGTACCCTGGGAACACTTGATCTCATATCAAAGGGACTTTTATGATTCTCTGACTTCAGAACTGAGCTTTTAATATCACTGCTGTGATATGCTTCAAATGCTCCTTTAAGCTGCAGCATTGAGAAATAAGACCCATAATACTCCAGTATTTCTATTTTAATACAGGTAAGCAAATACAGTAGACATAGAATTGTCTTTTATCAATTTAGTCATATTTCAACTGTCTGAATCCTTGTCTTAGATCAAGCAATTTTAATTCCCAAAATTTTGTATGATACAGTGACTTTAAAATGAAGTACACCAGCTTAAATGCTTGCCATCTGCCAACCTGGAGAGCCTATGTCATTTTTTGGGCCCTAATCTTGTATGACCTTCTCACTGCATTTTTGTCAGATTTTCACAAGTTCCTTACATATTCTTCACTAAGTAGTAGGAGTGTCAGGAGCCTTCCTTAGCTGTAAGAAGTGTCTCTTACAAATTATTTCTATAGAATATACTCTTTTTAAAAGATTTGCCATGAAGTTATATAAACATGGCCAAAACGCAAAAAAAGCCCTAAATACTAAAAATACACAGTGTCTGTCAAAAATTTACATGTATTTTATGCTTATCTGTCTTTCTGACATTGAGCTAGACAGCTTCTCAGACTGTTTAGTGTCAGTATTTGCTAGGCAGTGAATGGTACTTTAGTGCTCCATTCTAGATCAGCCTCAGAAGACAGACACAGGACTGCCTCGCATTGCCACACTACAGTGCTGCCGAGGCACCTGCTGGAAGACTCTTCTGCCTTCTGTACTACCAACTATAAGTCCAGGCTCTGTTTTTCCCTTAATTATTAAAATTTCAGCATTTTACAAGATGGACTATTTTGATAAAAATACATTATCTCCTCCATTTTTGATCTTTTACTTCTTCTTCATGTAAAGGGGGACTTTGTAAAGACCTGGATCATCTTTTCTGTCCAGCTGTTCTTAGGATTGAGCTTTGTAAAAGTATGAGTAGAAGAACATAGATTCCTCTGATCAGCCGTGCTGGAAGCTTTACAGATTCCTATTCATGCAAGTAAGAATGAGTGCTGAACGCTGTTCCAAGTGCAGGCTTCAGAGGTTATGCCAAGGAAATCGTTTGTTGCTCACTTAACTGCTGAACACTGGCAGGGCTCTGGAGCAGGGGAGATAAAAAGAGCCCTTGGTGAAACAGCAACACCTTGCAGTGCACAGCAGTGACATCCTACACACCATCTGTATAGGTCAACACAAAAGACGACAGTGGAGCTTGAGCTGCACTGCCACATACCTTAAGAAGCAAAGAGCAAGAGCAAGCCCTTAGAACAGGGCTAATTATGGGAATATTTGTACAAGACAATATAAAATCCAAAGTAATTATGCAAAAGTGGCCAGATGCAACAACTTCAGGACTTGAGTACCTTTGAAGACCCAGGAAAACATGTTTAAGATGTGGCTCCAGATAAAACCTAAATGGAGCTACCTACATGTGGGGAAGGTGAATAAGCTGCTGTTATGCTCAATGGAGTTGAAGCAGGCATGGAGGAGGCTGAACAGCTCCTGTGATCCTACAGCATGCACTGAACACAGCTGAAACCAGCTGTAACAGGGATCTGCCCATAAGTGACAGTGCTTGTAGATAACACAGGACTTCACCAAGTTTTGCAAGGACATTTGGGCTACTTCCAGAGTAGCAGGGTGGCAGCTGCACTAATGCAGCATGCTGTACAAATTAATACACTTTGCTTTTTAGCAGGGGTAAAAAATTCCTATCAAACACTGCCATGCTATGGCTAGGTCTTCTGTACAGAAGCCAGGCTTTGTTAAGAGAAAGATTTTATTTTTTCCCCCCTCTAGAAGAGGCTGCTACCAGGGAAGCAACAAAATTCCCCTCACAGTCAGTTGCCTGAACCTGGGAACACTAATTAATTACTATTAGTCATTTTAATCACCTTGCACAAAATCCTGAAAGAATAGTATTCTTGTTATTAGCTCAGCCAGCTGTTGCACCACCACAGAGGGCAAAGAAGTACCAGGGATGAAGCAACAGGAAAGACTACAGAATTAATGACTATAGGTTTACAGCAATTTTGACAGACTCATTTCATTAATACACAGAGCTTTTGAATAAAACTATGCTTAATGCTTGGCCGTGTGTAAGCTCCTGGGTGCTTTTCTGCTAACATCAATGATCTCCCTATTTATTAGGCATTTCTCCCATCTTCCAGCATCGTATGACATATGTCTGATTTGACAGCCTTAACTGGATTATTTTTGCAATTAAGATATGAGGTAATACATTAAAGGCTACCCTAAGTACACATTTTGAATATTAAAAATGACCAGCTTGTTATGATGCTATAAAAATAGTTTGGTATTTACAAGTTTTATTAGAGGATTTTCTGTCTAGGAAATCTAATAGAAAGTCTATAAAGCAAGCATTTTTCTGTTCAGAAAAAGATTTGCCATGAGGATAGTGAACAACATGCAGCATAAAACATCCCCTGAAATCTGTAATACTGATTACTTAATTACCCAGACTAGGAACAGTAACATATACATACTTTGCAATTCATCTTTTTTTTCCCTCAACACAGAAAGAGCTGATATAGCAAGAACAATCCTAGAACAATCTGGCACTGGATGGTCCTTATTTTTTGAGCTAGGGAACTTTTAGTCTACTCCTTTTATTTATTAAGTTCTTAAAAAAAAAAATCTAATTTCTTGTTAATTGCCACAAAGTACCTGCTTATCATGGTATATACTGAATGGTGCTTGTATTTTCTCACGTTTTATGTAATCCTGGAAAGTCTCATGACTGATTAGGTAGCTCATTTGTAAGAAATGCAGTTTCAGAAGACTTGCACACTGATCAATACATGAGAGAAATTGTTTGGGGTTTTTTTACCATCAAACTTTGCAGAACAGATAGGAACAGACAACTTACACATCTCAGATTGCTTTTCATTTTGCCACCCAATGCTCCTGCTAACTTATACTTCATTTGCAATCCAGTTGTGAAAGTCAAGATTATCCTTTCCCTCTACCCAGAAATTTATTATTAATACTAACAAGCAGCAAATAAAACAGAAGGTGTAACCACTATTGTAACAACAGGCTTATCTACTGCATTGCAAATACAACCCCCACGTCAGCGGTGTAAGCAATTAATACTGAAGCCTGTCAAGCAACTTTTGAACACAGTTCTATGTAAGCTTCAGTTAGAAACAACACTTTTTGTACAACTGACATGGGTTGTGCTTCAACACTCAGATGGATGGGATGCAAATACAATGAATGCACATACCACTGAACACAAGGGAACAGAGTTAACAGAGCCTTAATTTACAAGTACAGGTAACATCTCCCACTCCTCTCTTATATAGAACTGACACATTCATCTAGAACAGTTTTAAAGATTAAGGTAAATCTTGTGTTGCCCATCAAGATTCAGCCATCCTCCATGGTTGAACCATGTATTTGCAGCTGTGAAATCCTTATTTGAAAAAGTAATCCAGCATCACCCTCACATACGTAAAATCTGTACTTCCCATAATACAACAATTCTGGTAGACATGGCAAATGTATCCTCAGCCTGTGGCACAAGAGCTGTTTAGCTCACCATCAACTTGTTCTTGTCCCAGTTCAATCTGCACATATTTTAGACTGTCTATGAAATGCTGTATTGCTTGATACAGACCACATTACACAACTTCAAGATCTGAAATGATGCTGCTTCCTCAGCAGCACCTGCCCCTGAAGGTACTCATGAGGGAACTGAGGCACATAGTGATAGAAGGACCTGAGCTTTTCTGCCTGGGGGAGGCAGCAGCGGCATGCCTGATGCAGGGTGGCATTGAGCCTCACAGTGGCATTAAAGCACTCTGAAGTTCAATTCTCTGTTCCCATTTATACTGCACTTTCCTTGGCTGTCTGATGTATTCATAACAGGGATCACACAAAAGAACAAAATCCTAGCAGAACAGATATCACGTTCTACATCAACTCAATACACACAAATTTCTGCATAATTGATCATTTTATTGGAATCTGTTAAAAGATGTTTGTTCAGATCACCTGTTCAGCAGGCAGTTACGCTGCTTCTGTTCACTGCATACATACTGAGCAAGTCTCCAAGCAATACATAAATATTGTCTGACCCCATATTTCAGTATCTTTACTACAAAAAGCAGCTTCTCCTCAATAAAAGTTGTATCCATGGGACCAATGTGCATTTCTTCTAGCTATGACTTGTACCAAATCCGTACCAACAATCATAGGTTAAATACATCAATGCATGTTAATAGAGCTTTAACGGTAAAAAAGTAAGAAAGTGAAATACTGCAACAGCTGAGATACATACTGCATTCAAATGATAGAACATAGTCTATTGACCTAGTTAATGACACAGGCACCAAAACACAACATACAGAAGCAATGTCAACAGCCAGTACTTGTCTAAGCATTTTAGAGTTCCTCTGTTCCCCTCAAATAAAGAAGGGTTATATATACATCTTGAAGGTGAACTTAGGCATCATTAGCCTTACAGCAATATTGATGCTGATAGCTAAGGTTAGGTAGAGACATACTAAAGCTGCAGGCCACTGAGTACACATAGCATTTGTGAGTTTGAGGAGCCAATGTTTACTATAGGACAGGCTCATTGTTCAAACTAAGTGCACCCTATGTAACAGTAGCATTAATTGGCAAGACATATTTAGTAGAAAATGCCACTTTAGAAACCTAGCATATTTCAGTTAATTGAATAAAGTGTTGATTTAACTAGCTATGATGAGGGCTAGGGAGCTATTTTAACTGAAACACCTTGGTAAAGTGAAATAAGCTGCCCTATCATTGTTCTCTAGAACCCAGGAATAAAGTTAAATGCGTTCTCTCAGTCATCAAGGACTAGTATTTCAGCAGGCATTTCAGTTCTTAACCTAAGGGCAGGTTAAAATAAATCCGTGTACAATGCAACACCTCAAATAGATGCAACGATGACCAATTAGCTGTCAGCCTCTACTTTTACTATCACCAGCCCAACAACTTTGGCACACAAGTATAGCCAACCTTTTAAGTTCAAATTCAAACATTCCAAGCCAGAGAGACCCACTTCAGAAACTCCTCTGTGATAGCATTCTGGACTGTAAAAACATGCATACACCCAGAAACACACAACTAAAAGAAGTTGCTAGAAATAGCCACTGAACATACACATGCATGCCAGTGAGTTTCCCAATTAAAATGCTATTTACAAGCCATACTTTTTGTAATTTGCAGTTTTTAACCCAACTTACACATATGAGTTCAAGTGAATGACATATAGGTGACTTTTTGAAATATCCAAAGTGAAAATGAGTGCAAGTTACAAAGCTACAAAGAGGTCAGCAATGATTCCTGATCTTTTCAGGTGAAAAATTATTTACTAGATAAGCAATGACAGAGAGAGGTGGAGTCCATGAAGGACATAACCTTTAGGAAAGCAAACACAGCCTTAACCAACAATATTGACTTTTCAAAGAGTCTGAAAGTTTCTTTATACTGGAAACTGAAGTCCTCCACAAAGTTATCTGGTATCTTGCTGCATGTTGTAATGCATTATTGCCCGACAAATTGTGCAGAAACCCACAGCCAAGTATCAATGCACAAGAAATTTAGAAGTTATCATGCATAAGATATGATAAAACTGTAACAGAATTCAGGTATTGATTATGGCTTAGACCTGCATTGAAAGTCAACACTTAGACAAATATCCTTACATGAATGACATTGTCCATATGAAAGTGAGACAACTTTGTTACATTGAAGACTTACTTGGTTAAAGTGACCTGCTTAGAAGAAACAATAGACAATATATTCACAGATAACCATTGCAAGAATTAGCCCTGTAAAAAAATTCAACAATACTTTTTACTTGCCTTTTCCTTAAGCATATATATTTGCAGATATTTTATAAGTAAGCTGTTTCTTGAACAGCCAGATCTTTGATAGTTAATTCTTTATCCTACTTCCTCCCTCAAATTTGCCAAATTCAAGACATCGTTTTAGCAGCATTCATGAAATCAATAGTGCAAAGTTGTTACAAAAAACTCTTTTCCCAAGCTAAAACATCCTCTTCAAGTTTTGTATTGGGTCAATAGCACTTCCCATGTTTTTAGAGCTCTGGGGAAAGGCAGGAACAATGGGAATCTAACAAATGAACAATTGTTTGCCAAAGGCTTTTTCTAATTTTATTTTTGGGGGGATTTTTTTAATTTGCTGCTTATACTGGCCCTTGTTACAACTTTGGTAACTAGTTCACTGCATGAGATTCACAATTCCTCATTTTGATATGCACCTATAACATGTGAATTGAACTGCACCACAATAATTGTAATGTCATCTCTATACATTCGAGCCAGCTCTTCTGGAAGACTAAGCATCTTGGACAGTCGCTCATGATCCACAGTCCCAAACTCATTATTACCCACTGCATGACGGATCAGGTGAGTTGCTGCATTCTGATCTTCGAATACTGAAGAGATTCTTGCTCTCCTTTCTGTTAAGAGACCATGCATCTGTCCCAAAGTTACCTTATAGCCACCAACAGCTATTGGCTGTTGGTGGTGAACACCAGTGAGGTACTCCCCCACAATTCTAGCCACATCTTGCCGGTGCATTGTCTCCCACAGTCCATCTGTGGCCAAAACCAGGAACTTATCCTGCGGCCGTAACTTGTGATGTATGACTTCTGGTTCAGCCGTGAGGTATGGGGGAGTGTGATAGTTTGGAGGAATAAACCTTGTATATTCGTTGTCATTCAGCTGATCTGGGCCTGATTCTACTACTCTCTTCTGCAGTTCAATACTCCATTTAAACTTCACATCACCAAAAGCTCTGAAAGGCATCAAGAGACCCAAGAGACGATCTTGCTTCACAAGATTTTTCTCTTCAGACTTTGGATGCTCCATTTTCACACGTTCCACTTCATGTTCATTTTGTGCATTGTGGTCATATGACAAATTAACTGCGGACCAAGATCCATCTTCTTCCTGGACACCAAGCATTGCTCTACTGTCACCTGTGTTTGCAATGTGCAAGTCGACACCATCCACATGGGCTACGCAGGCAGTTGCACCAGAAAATGCTACCCGCAGTACTAGGTAGTTGAGAAAAGAATTCGGATCTCCTACTTGAGCTTCCAAAGAAATATCATTATCAAGCCTCTTAAAGGCATTAATTAGAGCTTCTCTCACATCAGTAGTCTCTCCACTGTTGAGATCAATCAGCTCCTGCCAGTAAGTTCTTAGACTGTTGAAGTAAAGCTTGGAAGCCTCTTTGCTAAAATAATCATTGGGATGCTTGTGCCACTGTAAAATGGGCAACAGAGCTCTGCCACTCTCCACAGCATTTTCTATTTCAAGTAAAGTCTCATGAGGTAACAAAGAGACAGCAATGTAGTAAAACAGTCTTTCACTGACAGCTTGAGCACAAGCACAGCCTGCGTGCCCATCAAACACACCCAGAAGCATCCCTCTTGTCTGTAAACAAGTGGCAGCACTCCTCCGGTCCTCTATCGGAGCATTAGCAGGCAACTGGTTGCTATCGAAGCCAAGAACAGAACTCACATTTTTACCATCAAATTCTGGGACTTTGAAACTGTATTCATTTGCCTTCAGAATGCTGTTGACCTGTGAAGGGGTGAGGTAAAACCTCTGTGGCGTAGAAGCATAATCCCTCGTGTGAATAAAATGATTAAAGTGCTCCTTTGGCCTGTAAAGTGCCGCAAATTTCTTCTGCGGTGCATATCTGAAGTGACTGTGAGCAAAATGAGATGACAAACAACACAGATGTTTATGGTGGCAGTAGCACGCAGTACTGCCTATCCTGCTAATCTCACAGTTACGAATCAATGGGAACAGATGAGCTGGTGCTGGCATGGCATCAGACAACAATGGCAGCCTGGAGCTTCGGACTGGAATTGCTGAAAGACAAGAGAACAACTATGCTTAGCGGGACAGCTAACAGGCTTTTTTCCCCAGAATTCTGTGTTAAGATGTTTACAGCTCCTAACCAAGTTGCTTATTATATGGAGGTCATAGCTTCAAAGGACTTGACAAAGAAAGGCATTACGAGGTGCTTGTTCATAGGCTATAACAAAAAAGGTTCAGCACAGGTATTGTAGCTCTTATTCTCACTCAGACAGCAGGCAGGAAGTGAAAGCATCACCCAGACAGTCAATGAAGCTTCAGACAACACAACGGTTAGCATGGGGCACTCCACAGAATTGCCACAGGACCTTTACAGATATTTGCTTTCCTGGCGATTTCACAGCTGACAGAGACAGATGTGGCACACAAGAAAGAAAATTCTAAGGCTAAGAAAAGAAAGCATCTTACAGGAAGACTCAAGAAACATTTCTGAGATGATATACAACAAAGACGGCTTAGACAGCAGAAGCAAGAAGTAGGTGATAAGAGAACTAATATTCTTTATGCAATCAGAAGTCAGTAGCAGGGTTTGTTTCTTTCTCCCCCCTTTCACATGTAAAATTTCAAACTTTGGTGACATATACAAAATAGCCACAGGCAGTCTATGCAGCAAATTTCTAGCTTAAGATATAAGTACAGGAGGTAGAAAGGAAAAACGGTTTTCCAACTGCTATTCCATCCCAGCACATTAAAGATTGTAAAACACTTCAAAAAGCTACTCAGTTGAAAGCCTATATGCAAATTGTTTGCTTCCATGACTAGAACAGAGGCTTGCAAAATACTCTAGAGCTAGTTCAGTGCTAAGATAAACCACTAGTATCTGACAAAATATTCTACTATCACTTGCCACATCTAAGTGTTTTCCTTATTTTTCACTTCGCTGAAGAAAGAGTATACTAGCACACTCTTTCTTGTCTCCATTTGCATACCAAATCACAACATTAGTGAGAGTGCCTCTCAAAAGCCTGATTCACTATGCCTCATTACCAGGAAGTCTTTTACAATGTAATACTTGAAAGACAATTCCAGAGTGGAAACGGAGTTGAACTGTGCCTTGTGTGAGTTCACACAATTAAGGCAAATTCAATTTTCAAGTTTCATCACAAAAGCTTTTTCTCAGAAAAGACCATTAGAAGGCTTACTGAGTTGTAAGTACTGATCTATCAGCACTGCTAGATGTCAAATTGTTTTACTGAAGAAATGGATATTGCTGTGTTATGCAAGGTGCTTCAGTCATGAAATGGATTTTTTTTTTTAGCCAAGCAGGCATACCAGTATTTCAGATGAGAGTCAACCCAAACAGCCCTATAAATACTTAGTCTAAAGGATCATGCAATATCTAGGAGAAACTGCATTTTCCATCACCCCATTCCATTAGCTTTAGTCATGATTCTGATCACCTGGGCCAGCTGAGAAGTGTCTGGAAACATATGAAGCTTCACCCCATTCCCCTTGTTCAAAGAAAGGGAAGCAAGTCATATTCTTCCCTCCAAGCTTGTTGGTTCTTTTTAAGCAAACCAGAGTAGAGCCCATTTCTCACTTACGTGAGACGTAAGTGCTGAAAGCAGAACAGAATTCATGCTGCTGTCACTCCACTGCCTCCCCAGTACTAATGAGTGACTGTTGTACCTAGACAAAAACTCTCCTCAGTCTCCCACTGACAGCTAAAGATTGAAGGGTTTTTTGGGCAGGTACCAGGAAGAGCTCAGGCTGTAGTCCAGACTAAGAGAAGCAGGGAATTGGCTGAAGCTTCCAGATGCATACTAAATTTATGTTAGCCATTTGCTTCTCCAGTCCAGGTTTCACATACACACAGCAGGACAGAATTAGAATGCAACTCCAAATATAGATTTTAAATTCTATTCACTGCCTTCTAATTACATGGGAGCTATTTTGGTAACAGTTTTGTATATTTCTTCACGTGACATTTAAAAGCAACAATTGTCCTTAAGGTTCTATGGATGTGCCTGGCCTACAGCAGCACCTCAGCTTCAGCACTGGTCTCCCATTAGACTCCTCTTGGATCAAGTTGCCCTGACTGCTCAGCATTTGTGTTCAGTGCTGACCCATAGCGGTGCCTCAACCATTCTGACAGTTTTGTTGGTCCATGATGAAGCAAAAATACAAATGTATTGCTGCTGTAACAGTTCTGCAGTGCCACCAGAGGATATTATTACAATTTTTAATAATTTTCAAATATTACATGAAATCCCAGAGGGAGCAGTAAGAAGTTGGCCTCACATTTTCCATGGCTCATATCATTTACAGCAGATCTAAGCCAGCTTAAGAGATCAGTCTGTTTCACCAGCTTCAATAATTCCAAGTTGATTAAGCAAATGTCTAATTCCAAGCGTCCAAACTTGAACTGAAATTAAAGTCACTCCCACTTACCCCCAACACAGCTGCCTCAAATATAAGCAGACACTCCACCTGCCCTTTAAGTAATTAAGATCTCATAATCATCGTGGTTGATCAAAAGATGACAGAGGAAAAAAAGAACTAGAAATTTGCCATTTCAATCAAAATTTGTCAAGATATTAGAATCAATCCAGTGTAAATACTTCTCCAAGCCCATAACAGGGTGCAAATGCTATTTTTCGAACTGTAAATGTAATATGACCAATAACGAGTCAGATGGTCAACTTACTGATTTTGTAGTACTACACCAAAAAAAAATAGAAAACCGATCCATCTTTCTTTAATAAACGTTCGTTGTAGCCATCTATTAGGGCTACTTGACGCTGCACAGGTTTCTCCAAAACACTGTGCCAAAGACACCCATGGCTTCAGATAAAAACACTCACTCGGGTGCCTTTCCTACACCTGACAGACCTGAATGAGCCAGCTGGAGAAGACGGGGAGGTGGGGAGAAGGAATAAGAAGCATTCAACAACAAGCAGCACCGTTAATCCGGCCTTAGCCCTCAGACACGGCCCAGCTTAGCAGCCCCTTCCCCGGGTCCCATCCGACCCCCCGAGCCCGTCGCTCCACGGAGATACATACCGATCCGCCTGGGCCCAGGACATACACACATTCTCCTGTCACAACATGAAGCCGCCAACATCCACAAAGCAGAAGCCCGGGGGGCGGGGGGAGAAGCAAGGCAGAGAGTTTGTTAGAGAAGACGTAGAGCTCCGGCACGGAGGTGGGACGGCAGACAGGAGAAGACACGCACACACAGCCCTTCTGCGAGCGCACGGCGCCGCTGCTGCCACTCGCCCGGCGATGGGACTGAGCCAGCTGCGCAGGGACCGCCCGAACCCGCCGCCCACCCGGGCACCGAGCCCCGCCGGCCCCGCTCTCCCTTCCGGCAGGGCGAGGGGCAGGGCCCGCACTCCCCGCGCGCCGCGGCGGCGGCCGATACCGCTGCCCACTCAGGTGCTGCGCGGCCCCGACATGGCCGCCCCTCCCCAGCCAGCCAGCCGTGCGCCCGCCTCCAGCACGACCACCTCCTCCTCCCGTCCCGGGCACAGACCTGGGCCTTTCCCGGGCGGCTCAGAAAGACGGGTGGAAGGGCCGCGCGGCGCAGGAAGGGGAGCGGGTGGAAGGACAGGACCGCGCCGCCCCGAACGCCCGCGCCACACCCAAACCCCCGACAGCCGCCGCCTCACGCCCGCGGCCGCCGCGACTTTATAAAGGGCCCTGCGGCGCGCGGCGCGCCGCCCATTGGCTGCTGAGGAGGGCAAGGCGGGCACGTGACGCGTAGGCTGAGGGAGCGCGCGGGGGGCGGGGGAGGAGGGGGCGCAGCGTGCGCGCGCACGCGCAGGGACAGGAAGGCGCGAAGGCGGCGGCGGCGCGCGCTGTGCCCGCGCCCCTCCCGCAAGGTGTCCGTGAGGGGAGGGGGAACCGCCGCGGGACGGAGCGCTTTGGCCAGGGGGAAATGGGGCCGGGGCCGTTCCCCTGAGATGTTCATGAAGTATCTTTAACAGGTGCGGAGCAGCGTAACTCCGCAAAAGACGGCTAAAGTCTGTCCCCTAAGCCAGCGACCTCTCTGCCCTGAGAAGGCCCCCCACAGTCCTTAGGTCACGAGTCCGACGCACACAACTTCTGACTGTTACGGGGACCAAATATGGGAGAATGTTTTGTAGGGTGTATTGGCATTTACTCTGTTAAAGAGTGGAGCTTTTTGTTTTTGGTTTTTTTTTTCCCTTGAAATGTTCGAGTTGACTTGTAGTCACAAAGCATGTTAACTCTGCAAGAGGCCACTGAAGCTTATACTGAAACATAGGGTTTTTTGGGGGGTTTTGTTTGTTTGGTTTGGTTTTTGTTTTTTGGGGTTTTTTTAAATTAATTTGCCCCGTGGTGTTTTGTCTTCTCCAGAATCCCTCCAGGCAAAGCAGGCTGCTGTGGAGCCCCAATGACCAGGGACCTCTCTGTCCTGACATCGCCACATTGCAGCCCACACTGCCAGCAAGGAATGGTTTGAGGGCAGTGGCTATGAAGAAGGAGCGGCCCTTCCCTAGAAGGGCAACACTGGTGGTTCCTGCACATGCGGCAACAGCAGTAGCCTCCCCTCCCTCCTTTCTCTCCCCTCTCTTAGTTACTGTCCCGTCCCTGTCCACATCTCTAGGGCAACACTCAATTTTGCATGTACTTCTGAGGTACTCTGATCTAGACTTACTCTTGATGTACATTTCTGAATATGGAAAGTATATAAATTTGACAGTGTTTTGACCTCCTTGATCATCTCTCTGCTTGTAGATGCCTGTGCTCTCACTCGTCACTATTTTTCAGGGTGTCTGGGATGCCCACTTAGCTGTGTTTTGTTGGTGTTAGCAAGCCTTGGGGTGTTGCAATTAGCATTCCTTCAGCAGACTTTTGACTATATTTACGTCTTTACTCAGTTGGTAGGATGTGTACAGCTGTGTACCAAAACCAGGAGAAAAAACAAGGGAAAATCTGTACTTAGTGCCCAGAAGACTCAAGAGCTCTACTTGAAATGTAAGAGTGTGGAAAGTATTGCCCCATGACCCTCTGTGTAAAAATCAGCTAGAAAGATAAAATTATGCTATCCTTACAAATGCAAGTCTTTAATGGTAATAGTTGAAAACACAGAATATTAAAATTTTCATTTATTGGTGTTCTGGGTGACTTTTGAGACATTTCTTTGTTTATCTAGAAAAAAAAAAATGCCATCAATGGTATGCCATCATCTTCTCTTTGGGGTTTATTTTAGAAGTGAAAAAAAAAAAGGCATCTGACAGACACCATTATACATTAAAAACTTCATTAAACAGCATGGAATTAAATACAGCATATGGTTAAAAATAGATTGCCAGCCAGTGCTGAAATAATAACCATTTACATAATTTTCTACTTGCAGCAAAAGTGACAGAAAGGCCCCCAAGTTTAGAAATTTTCTTACAGACTTTGTAAAGGTGCACTATCAAGCCACCTTCTTACCTTGTCAGAAGGAAGAAGGCTGTGGGAAGACAGTCCTCTGCCTGGGTGAATTTGAGTCATCATTCTATGAGTAGATAACGCAGAAATGGTTTGTGATGAAGTCATATTCCTCTGAGGGAGGAGTTTGTAGAGTGATTTCATGTATGACTTTCATAGAGAATGTTGATGTCTAGAGTTGCCTACCTAGAAAAAAAAATCCACAAAATAGTTAGCATTTAGCACTTCTGGTCCTCAGAACATCTTGTGCCCATTAGTTCAATTCTCTGTAATTTGCTGTGAAATTGAAAGGTTAGTGGTACAGTTCCCTGTTTATTGATTTAATTGTCCCTTTCTTCCAGATTTAAGGCCAAGAGAGGAGCTACTTTTAGAGCTGGTCTTGGAAGCTGTAGCTCCCTGTCTCACAGTATCCTGTTGATATATCTGAACGTCGGACAAAATTTGAATTTTAAAATACTGAGTGAGAAAAGATTGTTGTCTTAGCAGCCACATATAAATCCCACAAATTAGGAACAAAATGCTAAAATTTGACTGACATTTTGCTCCTCAAGTTTATGTGAGTTTGCTGGTATGCTGCCAGAAGTTGGATGTTGCGATTTAGCTGGGAAGTTAGATTTTCCTTCATCTTGTTGCTGCCAAGACCTTTTTGTGCACTTTGAGCAACAGTCCATTTTTGCTGATTCTAAAAATATTCTAATGAATAAAAACATGTTGTTCCACATTTAACATTTTACACCAGAGACTGATAGAAAAGCAATTACTTGTAACTACTTCAAGGTATGCAAAGTCTCCCTGTTTCCCTGGATGAAAGGATTATCAACAGAGTGTAACAAGAGACATCAATTCTTGTCTTAATGTGCCTGTTGTCAGCAGTGGCTAATTCTGCACTGCAGAACCAACAGGCAGCTATGCATTATCACTGCAGCTACAGTGCTGTGGTACTTACCCTAACACACATTTCCAAAAAAATACATTTCCAGAGAAATACATTTCCTGAGAAACTCTATTACAGATCATCAAAATCAATTTTCATTTGAAATCAAGTGTTTTCAAAAACGTTTTAGTCTAAATAGGTTCTTGTGCCTGATGTATAAGTATTTTATTGATTCATTTTTATTGACTCATTTTTACTGAAAGCTTTTTCAGGAGCAAGGGATAATATTTCACTTGTTTTTATATCCCTTGACTCCTTAACATTCTTATGATATCCTTGCACACAATGTTACAGAAATGCTCCTGTGTTGCTCTTGTGCTTATTGAAAAGAGCAGTTGCTCGTAAAACCTGTCTTAAAACTGAGTGCACAGATCAAACACTTGGCAGGCTACCATACCAACCTGGAGCAGCAAAAAAGGGCAGAAGACTCAGATCTAAGTTCTGAGAGCAGAAAGAAAAGCCTAACAAGGGAGAAAATAAGGGAGACAAGCCAGGTATGCAATAAACAGGGAGGATTGGACAGGACTAAACTGTGTTCTTTCCTTTCCCGAGAGCATTACAGAAGCAGTGACAGCAATCTAAGTATGCTATTCCATAGAGCAGCAATTTATTTTTTGCAGAAATCAGGAGCATTATGTGGCAAAAATAAATGTGTCAGTAGAGCTCACAGCAGATGGAGTACCTGCAAACAGCAGTGGCCTGTGCTCTTCAGAGTGCTTCAAAGGGAGAGTTTGGTTGTACTTTCAAATGTTCTGCTGCCCTCTCAGGGAGTGTTTGCTGTGGGGGGTGTCCTGCCTCAACCCAGCTGCTTTCCTGAGTACAGTGAACATTTCTGAAGTTTTACAATGAGCCCTGAAAAAGGCGATTTTTAAAGAACATCTAAGAGTATCAACCTAAGAGTAAGCCAGCAGCACTGAGCCACGATTCATCTCTCCTCTGCCCTTTCTAAGGCAAGTCCAATGGCAAATCACAGACAATTGCTTTCAATGGGGTTTTTTGCTGTCATTGTGGGATTCAAGGATAGTTTAATTTATTTTGTCTCCTCTGGAGGCCCTTTGTATCTTCACTCTTAATTCCCTTCTGAAATGAAGCAATGGGCCTGACTCATTCAACAGTTCAGATCCAACATCCTAGACTCAGAGAGTAATTGAGGTCAGACAGGACCTGCTGAAAGCAGGGCCATCTTTGAAGCTAGGTCAGGTTGTTCAGGTGAGGGCTGAGGTTCGCCAGTTTGCCTGGGCCCCAGTTCCAGTACTTTACCACTTTCATTCTAAAGATTTTTAATTTTCAGTTAATCAGAATCTTCCATGTTAAGCTTGTATCTGTTGTCTCTTGCCCCTCAAGACTACTTTGTACCATCCTATATGTTGATTCCCATCTCATTAGCAGAGAATTAAATGCATTTTTTTCATTTGGTAGTAGTTGTGCACTAGTTTGCACTCTTCACCTGGGCTGGTTTTTCAGGGTCTGGTATCCAGTTTGGGGAATACAGAACTCTGACAGCTTGATGAAGTAAGGGAAATTTTGTAGAAAAATATTTTTTTTTGCCATCTTCAAGAATGATATTTAGGACATTATCAGTGTCTGGCTATGAGGAAGTAGTTTCAGGATATCAGGAAGTTGGATCCAGCAATTACCTTGGTTCTGAAGGGTCTGATCTCTTTTCCAGCTGTAGTTCATCATGTGCATTTTTCTTATTTCTTTGTTACAGTCATTTAAAAAAGTAACTACATTTGCAGTTATAATGGCTGACATGGAAAAGATTCAATAGACTTCAGGGGAAATCGTGGAGAATAAACTTGGGAGGGGAATCTGCCCACATTTTTCCGTGCAGAGAATAGCTTACACTTTTCAACAGATAAAATATTGTTTACCTAACACTGCTAGAACAATGCTATCCTGGGTTCATTTTATCAGATATGGTACCCTGAAATAAAAGATTGCTCAGATGCTGGTAATTGAGTACAGCCTTTTGTCTTTGCTTGAGGTAACTGGAGTCAAGAGAGAGAAGCCAATGGATAGTCTGTAGAAACAGCTGGCTTGAGTTGCAAATGTGAATGTTAAAGACAAATATTTCTTCCAGCAATGAGGAAGAGCAACCAGTGCCAACTACTAGAAGTACCGCTGTTATTGTTTTAGCATGAGGGGGTACTTTGAAGTGAAAAGTAGTTATGGAAGATAAAATTAGAAATTTTAATTTAGAACCAAGAGTAGGCTCTGAACCAATCTCTTGGGTGTCTTGGGGCCCAGGGCTAGATCAGGTCACATTTCCACTTGTAACAAGAAAGTTTAGAAAGAATACCAAAGTGAGCTCCTTTTCATTCCTCTTTGCCTTTCTCTCTTTAGCCTTACCTAAATGCTGGGAAAGTACAACCTTGTATCCTTTCAGGTTTGTATTTGACAATTAAAAAAAAAAAAAAAAAAGCATTTGGGTTTTTTTTCCTGTAGAAAAAAGATGAGTTGATTACTCGTTTCCTTGGTTGATAAATGACTTACTATCTCAAGTGATGCCATCTACATAAATATTTACCATTTACTTTATAGTATATGTTTCATTTATATTTTTAAACAACAAACTAAACATGTATTTGTTCTAACCTCTTCCCTTCCCTGATTAGATCCGGTATTCTGTTCTTCCAGGCAGGTGTCTCAAGTAGAAGGTTACGGAGTGTCATTTTCTGTCTCTGAGCCAAGGAGTGCTGGATTCCTGTGTGAGTGACTAGTCTTCACTTCATGGTAAGGCATTGCCCTCACCTCAGCTGACCTGCAGCCAGACAGTAACAGGACTCACCTGGAAAAAAAGAGGCAGTGTGGAATGAAGAAGACAATTATACCAGCCTTTTTACAGTTAAAAGCTTTAGCCATTAGGCTGTTACATGGTAAGACAGCAACAAGCAGAAGGAGCAACACTGTGTCTTACAAGTGGATCTGGAGCTTTGTTTATGGTATTTAGGAACTGGAGGCAGCCAACTCCCTCTGAGAGATCCTGGCTGTCTCAGCAGAGCAAAGCTGTGCTCCTGTGCCAGGCTTTTAATCAAAAGAGAAGGCCTGTCTGTAATTATTTCCAGCAGGCCTGCTTTAGGGGTGCCTTTTTCTTCCTGAGGAATTTTTTATAAGGTCATTTAGAGATCCGCATTCTAATTTTGCCCTGCATTGGCACTGGGGTGCTTTCCTTGAATCTGGATTCCAGCCCAGGGCTGGATTTGGCTTGCAAGTCTGAATAACCTGCATATTCTGTTGCACAGCTCAATGGTGTCCCTGTTGCAGAGGCTAGGGAGGTGGTGGAAGATCACACATTCCCCCACAGATGGGCTGTGCCTCTGAGGAACCTCCATAAAGATCTAGAAGCATTGGGAGGACATTCAGTAAGCACAAGATGACTGCTACCCTGCTGCTTCTCAGGAGCTCAGGACAGGTTTCCTGCAAAGCTTTTGGGCTTGCAAGTTAGCAGTCCAGGCACTGTATTCCTTCCCCACGATCGTTTTACTCAATGAGTTTCAAGTGGTCTGGAGCAAGTCCAGATTGCAAGCTAAGTGTTTTAGAGTAGTATTTTAAGAATAAGGATTATTTATTCTATTAGTGTTGACTTCAAACACTGGGGCTAAACACCAGTCACATCAGGCTGTCTCTTTGAAACTTCTTCAAACTTTGGATGCATCTCTGCAGCCTGCAGCCTTGTGTAACTGCAGAGATTTGTTCAATTTGTCTGGATGTTATATAAGCTGTCTTTTATTTTCCTTTTGCTTGTGATCGTGTTATGTAGGCTGCCTTCTTAAATTTCAGGAACCCTAAGGCAGCCTGAGTCATGTGTATGAGGCTCTTTTTTGCACTGTTGTGTAAGGTAGTGTATTGCAAAGGTCATGGGAATGAGTTATTTAAGAACTGAAACATGCTGGGCTCTATCCAGCTCGGAATAGATGAGCTCAGAAAGGCATTTGCGTTTTAAATTACAGTTTGGGTTATCAAGGACTGATTCACCTAACTCCCTATTTCAGTTTCCTTACCAAACTGCTGCAGCACACAATATTTTTGTTTCTTTTAAATGTGTTGCTGATATAATCATCCATTCCCATGAGATAATGAATAAAATATTTACTTTCAATTCTAGAAAACAAATGCATTCACAAATATTGTCATCATAGGCACAGTCTTCACGCTTATTCATTTTTGGTGCTCGCAGCAATTAATCTCCGTTACCATTTGATCCCAATGGAAGACGTAAGATTTGGGGTCAAAGTGCACAGAGTGCTTTGATCTACCCAGTGAACAGCTGGGTTGTGATGTGTCACTGTGCCCTTGTGTAACTGGGCTCAGTCACATACTGATGCCATGCAGGTTAAAGGTACCAGAACTGATTACCCTGGGCAGATTGCTATGTTTTTGTTCACTCTGTCTACTGTGTGGTTTAAGCCATCCAACTGTACCCTCATTTATAGAAAGACCTTTCTTGCTTCCTATTTTATGTTCCCTTCGAGGCCCTCCAAGTCACCACCCATAAAAAAGTGTATGCAGCCATACTTTAAAGTGAAAGTGCTCTGAACTCTCCCAAAAGCACTTTTAGACTTGGATCATTTCACAGAGCAGTTCAGGGCAAGACTCCACCAACTGCTCAGCACGCAGAGCAGGGCAGGCAGCAGTCTCTGGCAGCAGGGAAGACTGTTGCAGAGGGCCAGGGGAGCAGGAGGAAATACAAAACCACACCCTGGGAGTGATTTTTGTTCTCTCCATCAGCCTGTGGAGCTATCTGAGCATAATTTTGGCCATTTGCAAAATCCACGTGTGCAATTCTAATTTACTTCCCCTTTCATGCAGCAAAATGTAATCAACTTGTGATCACATCAACTCTTGTTGAAAATAGTAAGAAAAAGCTATGTGAAGAGAAAAAAAATAAATTGGTTTGGCATGAGGAAGCAGTTAAATGACTCTGATTACTGAAACTCAAACCAGTACAATACACCTCCCCAAATATTGCTCCAATATCACAAAATTAAGTAATAGCATGCCCTCATATAGGCTTCCAATGCAGAGTACTCATAAATGATACAGACAGAAAGTGGTTAAGCCAGAAATTGTGGAGTCATACATGTAGGAGAGGGGAAAAAACTATCTAAAAAAAAAAAGGCTAGGAATACAAAGAGTATAGTAAACTGAGTTCAGGGACATGACGCTGAAAGGAAGGAGAACACTGGGGCAAAGGACTTCCTGGAAAGGGCTTGAACGTAAGCACAGGTGGGCTCTTGCTGTTTGCCTGCTTTTTGCTGTGTTCAGAAAAATAACAAACACTTTTAAATACAAGAATTGTACATGTGAGTCTATTGCATTATACCCAGTGTCATGACTCAAGGTGATTGCTAGGATTAAACAGAAACAGCTAAAAGAAGAGCTGGAATAAGGAAGGGCAGGGTCTATGAAGTGTAAGGGTTTAAAGATGTTAGCAAAAATAAAATCCCAATTATTTCCCTGTATTCAAGTCATTCTGGTTTGTGTTTGCATGTATCAGTGGGTAGAATATATGAGTCACAGCATGGGGGATTTTTCTTGCATGTTAACAATGGACACCTTGCCCTGAGTCAAAAAGCAGTGCCTTAGGTTAATCCAGGAAACACTTCTTGAATCTGCCATCATGTGAAGACTGGCAATAAGCTCACTTTCCCCAGAAAAGAGCTATAAAACCAAACAAGAGAAATCTGCAAACAGAAAGTCCGTTCACTTCTCTAACACTGCTCTTATCCTCTTGGACTATCTTGGGTCGAGCAGCTGGAAGACAGCATGTTCTGTAGGCAGACAGCTCCTGGCAGGCAGGCAGTACAGCTGCAAACACCACACTCTGTGCCAAACATGAGTCTGTAATTTCTCTACAATGGTCAGCTTTTTGAGGACAGCATTTAGTCATTTCCTGGGAAGGCAAAGGGTGCCCGTCAGAGCTAATGATACTTGCTCATGCATTGCCATGTGGGAGGTGGCTATAAAGCACACTTGGAAAATGGGCACAACTGATTCAAAATTACAGAAACGGTGTTGCAGAATTTGCTGCCAGGCAGTTCCCAGAATCCCTGCACCCTTTGTCAGACAAGGAGGCATTTTCTTCTGACTTACTTTTCCCAGCCTTCTGAATAGGAGAGCAAGTGTGCCTCAGGAGAAAAAAGAAGTGTGTTAGTTTTCATTAACTTTTAATTTGAAGTCTGCATAACTGAATGAAACCACTGTAGTAATCTGGAAAGGGTATCTGAAAGCCCTGTTGAATCAGAGATAATTCCTCCCTTCTGTCTGAAAAGTACATATTAAAAAGGTGCTTTGTTTGGAGGCACAGTATCCCCGCCAGTACTTGCAAAGAACTCAAACAGTGGGTGCAACTCTAGAAAGTCATTTCAGGCTGCTGCAGCATTCCCAGGGCTGTAGTAAAGGTCAGTGTGTATGTGTCCTTCAGCCATGTGGAGTTTTGATTAGCAAATCTGCATCGTTGACAGTTCTGGACAGTTTCCAGACAGCAAAATATCAGGGCTCCCATGCGCACAAGAAGTGCACTCCCCGTGCCCAGCTTGTGCTGAAAGGCATGGGACTTGCTGCAGAGTGTTCAGCCTGTAACATACTGCAGCAAGGCTCACACCCAAACATTCCAATCATGTCAGTAAAGAAAAGTTTAAAAATGTTTTGCTGCTATGTCTTTCTTTAAAAAAAAAGTTTCAAAGAAAACTTAAGGGAAAAGGGTCTATAGCATAACTGAGTCTCTTCCCAGACTGCACCATTTCCCACAGTCATTCCTTAAGGCCATCTTTACAGCACTCACAATGCAAACCATCATGTTTTTATGATTTTATCTTGCCTGCAGCAATCATAATTCTGCCAAATGCCTTGCCACCTTTACCTTTTGTTTTGTTACTGTGGACGAGCCTGTGTGGCCTTGCTACCAAGGCCAGATCACCAGATGTAGTGTGACATTGGGAAGCCAGATGTCCCTGACCTGGTTGGGAATCAGTGATGAATCCTGCCAGAAATGTGCCCATCCCTGTGAATTAGAAATGCCTTCTTTGTTCCTTCCAAGCACCACTAACCAAACTTGTGTGGCTGTGGATCAGCTTAAGTGTTTGCCAAACATGTATGGTACAGTTGCTCTACATGATGCATTGGTATAGTGAACGTTGAAATAAATACAGCATCCAGAACATTCTCTGGCTTTTCTTGGACATAAAATAGCAAGCAAAAACTTGTTCACTGGCTGTCTCAGACCAAGCACCTCTGTTAAGAAAGGTTTGGTTTTGATGTTTGAAAATTATATTTTTTCATCCTTTTGCTTTTACTTTCTGTACTAGAAGAGTAGGGGAAAATGCTGTATGAAGCAGAGATGAACAAGATGAACACCAGGCTTGTACCACCTACCCAGGAGCAGCTGGTGAGTGAAGCACTCCCTGACAGCCCAGAACATCAGGGGAGCTGGATGCAGAGAGGAAATCGATCCGTTTCTTCTGCTTTGTTTTGTTGTCTCTTAACACCACATTACTCTTTTATTCAAGCTTACATATGGGGAGCACTGGGAACTGTGACAATGCAGCAAGCTGAGGCTGCTGACACCAACGAAGGTGGGAGGGAAAAAGACACATATAAGTGAGAGAAGAATTTGGCCCAGTGTCCCCTTTAGACTTTATATAACCCAGAAAAAGTAAAATACCATTGCTGACAGTACCAGCTTTTAACAGTAATCGCTCAGTAACAGGACATTGTATTAGAATTTATGTTAATACTTAATTTTGGTTGTTTTTTTTTTCCTGTCCTCTTGAAATGTATTTCCCTAATGCTTGGCTACTCTGAAAAGCCAAGTCCCTGTAGTCAACATGAACAAGCAATGAAGAAGTAATGTCAAATGATTTCTGCAAATATGAATTTCTTACGAAGTTTTGTTTTTGTAAAGTTCATGTCTTTGAAACATTTGTAAATCAGTGAGGCTTATTCAAGCTTGCTAAGTGCACTATTTTTCTATAGTCTCAGTTAAATATTGTGAATGAAGATTGCCACAGTTACAGCTGAGTTCAAAAACTAGTACTAGTGTATTGTAATTCTGGTTTCTTACTTTGCTTCTCTTTCTCTGGTACAGTGAGAGACGCATTTCCATCTCTGTAATTAACTGTGGTGTGAAAGGTCTTGCACATTCATTTAAAAATGCATGAGAAAATGGGAGATGAGGGACATTTTCCATTGTCTCGTTTTCCCCAAAACCAGTGACATGGTTCTTCCTGCACCCCATCTGCATGCCTTCTGTGCATATCTTCAGCCTAGTCCTTGAAAATCAGTTTGGCATGTTAATTCATTGCAAAAATATACACCACCAAGTTAACCGGTACCTCAACAGCTTCCTTTTATATAGGATATATCGCTTGTAAAAACCTGCATAATGCTGGCATTTATTTTCACAAAAAACAGAGGTCCCAACAGTCCCAGTGTTAAGACCTGCAGCTGGCAGGTCTTAACACTGACTTCTGTGTGGTTTGGATCGGTCTCAGGATGGTGGCTGGTAAGCAGGAATCGCCAAGAACGTCATGCAATATCCTCTGAAAAGTAAATGCCTTCTCCCCTAGCTGGGCAGCAACAAGGTGTATCTTACTGTCAGAACAACTTGTCTCCATGAGCTGCTTTCCAACAGATCAAAAATGACACATGAATAATTGGCAATGATTCAGGCGTTTTGTCGGGCTCCTGAGTCATTGCAAAGCAGACTGGGTGTACCGCCCTGCAGGTGAGGGCTCGGCATCTCTGGGTCTGCCCAGTGCTCACGGGAGAGCGACGCCTCCCCTGCGCACGGGCCCGAGCGGGGCAGCGGCTCTGCGATACAGCAGCGGCAATGCATCCTCACCAAGCTCCTTCATTCCTCACCTGCCGCCCAGCGCCCTTCCTTGTGCCGCCTGTCATGCCTCACAGGCCCTTTGCCAGGACAACGCAACTTCCTAAGCTGAAAATATTTTTTTTTTTTCCTCCCCTGCATTGCATACTGCTGTTTCAGCGAATTGAACCTGCCCATAGAGGAGGCAGGTGGCTGGGCTGGGGCGAGGGGAGCCATTGACCTGGGGAGAAGCAAAGGGGAGCAAGGAAAGCAGATCTGCTTCTCCTCTTGGTTCTTTTCCATCATCCAGCTGCGCCTCTTGAGCTTAAATGTATATGTTACCACAGGATTTCTTAAACAATCAGCATCTCTTCTTTAATACAGTAGCTAGAATAAATATGCTTTATTCTCCTGAGATGGTGAGTAGGAGGGAACACTCACAGCACAAGATGAGGTAGGGCCAACCTTTCTCTTGTGAATATTTTTCTGTAATTTTTTTCCAACACAGGGTTATGCATGTAAGTGCCTTACAGTAGGGATCCCCTGGTCATTTGGGACAAGCCACCACGAACTGATATGAACAGAGCTTTGTTTTGAATATTTGATACAATACTGGTAGAACTTCAAAGAAAACCACCATTCACCATGCTGTAGTGTTGTAATCGAGCTCTCTGAAGTTATATGCGCAGCTCATCTGCATAGTAGACATAATGAAATATGCATTTCATACCCATGGTGAAATAAATCTTCGGTTTGTTTGCTGCCTGTGATTGTGATGCCATATGCTTGGCTGAGCATTGCTCCTGATGGATCACTGTGCAAGGATGCCTTACACTGGGGGCTGAGTTCCTCGGTGAGTCACTGCAGTAGAACGCACGGTGGAAAAAGCTCACTTCCCCAGTTGCTCAGAGTTAAAATATTTTTGGATCCATGCCTGCTTTGTGCTAGAAATATTAAGGATGTTATTGTTTTTCTGGTAAAGTTCCATTAAGAGAGTGAGGTGATCATTGCTCCAGCTAGCACTGAATTCTCAAACTGCTGCTGAGTTTTCCTTTCCAAATCAGTTATGTGGCTGTGTCTGAAATGTGCTTTGAAACAGTATGGTTGGCTTCTGTGCTCAAAACACAGGACTGCATTTACTCTTTCATCTTTGCTTTATCTTTAGTCCCCAGTGGCAAACTGGCATTGAGCCCTCATCTGAAACATGGACCATAGCAAATCTATAATTTTTCAAGCTTTGATGCTGTAATTAGAAGATGAAAAACCACATGATCTTTTTTTAAAGTTCTGTTAAAATTATCCAAGTTCTTCAAAATTATGAGTAGAATTAAAGCTGTGTTTTTAATCAAAATCAAAGCACTGGAAGGAGTGCCCGAATTTTCCTGTGGTGGAAATCTGATGAGGCCCAGAATGAAGTATGCTGGAGAAGGAGGTCAGTCAGGAAAGGCATGTTCTGGGCACAGGTGTCTGTGCAAGGTGTTGGTCAGCTCTCATGACAACTGGTTGTGAGTGACTGAGTGCAGAATTTGCTCTGCCAGCAGCAAACACAACAAAAGCTGACAACCAAAGAGAAAGTGATGAAGGACTGAGCATTCTTTTCTTTCTGAGTTCAGTAAACCTCTGCCATCCGGATGGGAAAAGGACAGGCCAGTTCCCAAATCAAAGTGTTTGTCTCTCCATTTATTGAATCCTAAGCTGTTCTTAACATTTCATTTTTTGCATCTGTTCTGTTTCTGAGGGGGTAGCCACCTGATTACAGAGGGCAGCATTGTCATCTGAGCTGGCTGTGGTTCTGATGTTCTTTTTGACCAAAAAAAGCACCATGCTGAGCATGGTGATGATTTCTGGTTGTTTCTGCTGAAGATAGAATACTACAACCTTGAAGCAGGTGCTTTTAATGCACAAGGTGATCTGGTAATCAAGTAATTGTAAGAAAAATAGGGTGGTGCATGAGGCCATGATTTATTTGACATCAGAAGTCATCTCATAATCCCTGCTGTAGACACAATGCCTCAGTGGTGACAATGGGAAAAGCTTTTCTCTCCCCATCATCTTTCCTCATGTTCTCTTGTTGTTCCCTATGTCACTCACTGCTTTTACTTCCCTCAAGCAAAAGAAAAGGAATGTATTTAGTGCCTTCCCTCCAAACCTTTTGGAACTATAGGAGACCTTTTCTGCTCTCAGCTTGGGTCTTTGGGACACCCTTTGCAGCTAGTGCTTCTTTATACCCACCAGCACCATGTGAGGCTGAAACAGAGCTCTGGAGGATTGTGTGGATATCTGATATGGTTGCTAATGAGGAGTTCAAGCTGGTCCTTATAACTAAGCAGATGGTTAGCCACAGGTAATAATCCAGAAACAGCACTTCAAGTTGTGAGGAAGGTTGTAAGTGTGTGCCTTGTGCCTTTGGGGTATGGGAAGTGTGTCTGTCAGAGCTAGGCACCTGCATGTTCACAGAATGCCCTGAATGTCACCTTCAGCGTGGGGTGGGGGACCAGTTTTCTCTGAGTCAAGGGTTGGAAAGGCATCCAAACAGTTCTGCACAGGTAAGACAATGAGGGCTGTGGACTTGTCACCTTGCATGAAGAGCCCTTGGACTGTACAGAGTAGCCTTTGCTCCCTCCAGCAGCACTAAGTGACCCACCCAGTCAAACATCCAGTCTTGCCCTGGGTTTGTGGAAAGAAACATTTATCCAGAAGAAGAGACCACCCAGAGCAGGGTGTCCCTTTTTTTGCCCTATCTCTGGATGTCATTCCGGCAATTTCACTCTGGAATATATAAAGGAAGCAACACCTATTGTTAAAACACTTTGGAAATCACTGGCAAATAGCTCTTATAAACATCAAATGCAGGAGAGATAAGCACTTGGATGAAACAACAAATTGTGTGCCCTCAATACCATGAGGGCAGCACTGAGGGAAAGGTATTTTCCCATAAGAAATATGCAGGGAAACCTGTAGATACTGCAAGAAGTGAGAGGAAAGGATGGAGGGTTGGAAAGCAAAGCATTCTCCTTTCTCAGGGGTGGGAGGACAGGGGGTGGGCCAGTTCCTCACAGACAACAAAGGACGTGTTCAATGAAATGAAGTTTTAATAGTATGAAACCTGAATGGAGATCCTGGGGTTTTAATTGATTTAGGGTTTGGTGTTCCTATAAACTTCTTTTAGTCCAGGAATTCCTTTCTGTGTTATCCAAGTCATTGTCAATGTGTCCAAGGCTCCTTGTTTCCTGGGCACTGGAACCTTTATGTCCTTGGTGTGATAGGATATCCTCCAGGATGCCTGGCTCTGTCCTATTCTGCAGGGACCTATAGGCTCTATTTGTGCTAGCCTTTCCAGGCTTCTCATTTCTGGAAAATAAAAAGTCTGAAATATTAGCAGCCCTGTGGAGCTGTGTGAGCCCTTAGCAACTGTGCAGCTCAAGAAACCAGGAAGGAACGAGGCAGGTCCTGAAAAGAATCTGGTTTTTGGTTTTTTTTGTTTTTTTGTTTTTTTGGGTTTTTTTTTAAGAAGTTCATTAGAAACTGCTCTGCTTGTTCAAAGCGAGCTGAATTTGATGAATTGGCATTTTCTGATAAAAACTTGTTGTTTTGACGAAAATTCCTGCCAGCTGTGGGACATCCATTATTGCCTGGTGGACCTGCAGTGACCAGTGGGAGCCAGGCCAGCAAAACCTCTGAGCCACCATATCCAGGGAGCGTAGCTCTGCTCATTCTGTGCCTGGCCAGGGTCCCTGAGCTGCCTTCACTCCAGGCCAGCAGCAGAGAGGGGCAGCATTGCAGGCAGCCAGGTCCCTCACATCCCCTGCAGTCGCTGGCTGGGAGGGCCTGGCCCTCCCTTCCTGTCACTGTTGATGTAATGGGGCTACCAGAGTGCTGTCTCTCCAGAGCAGTTTCTAATTTGTTTATTGATGTTGACAAAGGTTCATTTTTACTTCTGTCAGCAGAGGTGATATGGCTGTAAATGAGCACGCTGCTCTGCCTCCCTCATTATAAGCAAAATTGCCAGCTAAGCACTAACTTCTGGACCCTCTGTGGCTGATACCTGGAGTAGAGCAGCAAAACAAGTGGCCTATTTACATTTTCCTATGCTGGGAATGAGAAAAAAATGTGGCTTTAGCCCCTGAATTGACTGAGTTTGTGACCAGGGAATGTACATGTATGCAGGTGGCTATATGGCCCCATGGTTTCATGGAAGTATATTTCTGATCATAATTGCTCTGAAAAAACTGGGGCTTTGGTAAGGTCTAGATATTTTGCCTTAATTCATACTGAATAAAAGTAATAAGATATAGATGGGGATGACAACAAGCTGATAACCCTGAAGTGATTTGCATGGTGTTCCATATAGCAATTTATATAACATATATATAAAAGAACATTAACTCAGATTATTGTAGGTATGATATTACAAAATTACCATTAACTTGAAATAATTACAGGGAGATTTGCTTTAATTAAGACTATATTTTCATGTTTATGCCTCTCCCTCATTGCCTCCCTATTCATGTGTTTTTTTGAAGTCCCTTTAATGTACATTTTTTGCTTTTGTTGGGCACTTAAGTGACTTGACTGGAGTTCAGTGGGGAGATTGTCACAAGCAGAAGTTGAAGGCTGTTCCTTTGGCTTTGCTCCCTTGGCAGGCAGCAGAAGGAGAGTCGATGGATGAGGTGGTCTGGGGACGTCACAGTTTTGTTCACTAGGAAGAAGCCTCAGCATTGAAACCCAGCTGGCAGTGCTTGGGGTGGCTGTTGGAAAGGCAATGTTTTGGCTAGAACTTGTCCTTGTACAAGAGAAGCTGCACAGAGCAGGCTTGGGCCAGGCATCTCCAAGTGCTTGGCAGATATTTGACAGCAAAGAGGTGATACAACATTTTGCAAAGTATTTGGGAGTATTCTGGAGCGTTTCAACCACCATTCTCTGTGGGCATCCCCAACTCTCTGTGCTGCAGTTGCATCACCACACCAAAACTTTCAGCATTTAATCCAGGTATTTTTTGAAGAAAACAGCTAATTTCATCAAATGGCATTTCTCCTATGTTCCCAGATGTTTCCACCCTCTTTGGCTCAGTCTTCTCTATCCCCAGAAACAAAACTATGTCCTGTATTGCTCCTGGATGGACAATTTCCCTGGGCCAAGTGTGGTCCTCTAGTTCCTTTCTATCCAAGAAACAGCTTGGCTTTGTCTGGCCTGACTTCTGTCAGCAAGTGAATGTAACTGGACAGGATGGTGGTAGCCAGAGCTGCCCAGCAGCGCCCGTTCCCAGTGGTTGGCCTGGCCCCGTGAAGAGAGCGCAAGGCAGTGGGAATGCTCGCTGTGGGACACAAGGGCAGGGAGACACTTGGGAGTCTTGCAGTACGGTGGTAGTCAGAGACAGAATGTTCAGAATAGGCAGGTGCATAAGGCAAGGAAGTATCCTCAGAGAGGATGAACGAGTTGACTTGTGAGCTTAGAAGGGAAGAGGCGTTTGGGGCGACAGCCAAGCAAGCCCCAGCAACATGTCCAGTATCAGCTGACAACTCTCCTTGTCCCTCGGGCGCCGGGCCAGCTGCCCAGAGCCTCTGCGGCTCCTCGTTCTGCGGCTGCGAGTTTTCTGCTGGGCAGAGCTGGGCCTGACAGCAGAGCTGCTGCTGCGCAATGGCTCCGATGCTAACGCGGCGCTTCCCGGCCAAAAGGGCCCTGTCGGGGCGGAGGGGCGGCGCGGGGCTGTGCGAGCGCTGCTGCGGCTGCGCTGGGAGCAGCGGCCGGAGAGAGGAAGGGATGCCCGAAAACACCCTTCCTCCTTCAGCCTCCACGGCTTACACAAGTGTGCCTTTTGTCCCACAGCTTTACACACTCCCAAAGATGCCCCTGCATACATCGCCCCTTTCAGCTCTCTTCCGTGTTTTTGGAACGCAGCCCCCGACCCAGGAGCGACCCAACCCAAGCAGGGCTCCAGCACTGGAACAGCCTCACAAAATCACTGCTTTGAAGCTGTATCTCATTTAAACATGCATGCTCAGGTATAGGTATAAAGGGGAATTACCATCTACTTTAATTCGTGCTTTTCCAGAGACCTCTTTTTTTTTTTTTTTTTCCTATGACGGGCCAGTGCAGCCTTCCAGCAGAATTAATAAGCACAGATGGCTGCCTGGGGAGTGCCAACCCCTGCTACTGCTGGGAAGAACCTTCACTGAGAGGCTGCTTTTCTCTCCAGGTTGTGGAAAGAATTTAAACTTTTCCAACAGGTTACCATCAAGACAATATTCTTAAATCAATACTTCTCTGAGACTGAGCAAACAAGAGGGAAGTTGTTTGAAATATTTCTATTCCAGGTTTAATTTGAGTACAGCCTTTTTATGTATGTGTAAACCTAGAGGAAAATTGTGTTTAACAGTGTAGTTCAATGGGAGCATGAATACTTTCCCCTGCTCAGAAATTAACTCTAAAAATAATTACCTCCTGGGGAGCAAACTGTGCAAGAGCCTTTGCTATGACATATAGCAAGGGGATCAGGCAGCCAGTGCAGTTTCAGCATGTGCTTGGTGGGTTTCTTTGAGAAAAACATTTCCAGCCAAAGCAAATGGGGTGACCTCCCCTTTCCTTCAGCTAAATCACTCCTTGGCAACAAAGGAGACATAGACCTGCAGCATCCCCAGATTTTGGACAAGGATTTATGAACTTAGGAGTGTTTTATCATTGCTTACAACCCTCCTTTAAACTCTTAAGCAATGACTTGGGGCCAGGAAGGTCATTGGTCCCTACCAACTCTTGGGCTAATGGTTACAAATACCTGGGGGCCAGGCACCTTTAACCTGCCAGCGTGGCTGCTCTGCTGGAACCATTGAGTTTGTTTGCAGAGGTGGTTTGCAGGAAGAAAGTGCACTCTGGGGTTACTCACACACACTGCTGGGAGCCCTACAAGACGTTGCTCTATTCTCCTCACCTTGCTGATGGCTTCAATCCCCCCCCAGAATTTAATTTGGTGCATATAGCCTTCTGTACCATGGATCTCCTGTGCCTTTGCCATATGGAAAAGCTGGAAGATAGCAACTTCCTGGACTGTAAGCACTTTTCTCAAGAAATGCCTCGTTCATGTGTTTGCTGGGACAAGGCGATCTGGTAATTCTTGGCTAAGGTCTGAATACAAAACCATGTGAGAAGGTGTCATCACCAGGTGATTGTCTCCACTGCATTGGCTTGGGACCCTCAGTGTAGTCCCAGCTTGCCCCGTTGGGTGTGTGGGTTGCCAGCAGCCAGGGATGGGGCAGTAGTGTGTGTTCAGCATTCACATTTACTGCCGGCTCTCCTTGCTTCAAAGGGGCTGCATGGAAAGAGCACACAAGAATGGGCTGGCTTCTATTTCCTGTGCAATGCCAAAACACAGCTGAAAAAGCTTGTGATCCTGGGATGGTGCTGCACTTTGCTTCAGTGTCTCTGGGCAAAACTGAGGCCTGCTGCCCTGGGCACCTCTTTCCAAGCCTGGCTCCTCCACTTTTTCCTCCCCTTACCTGGTACCACCAGCATCATCCTGGCCCTGCAGGACAGCAAACCCTGCAAGGGTTCTTCGCTCACCAACAACACACTTGCCCAGCTACTGCACAGATAATATCAGGGGCTGAGGTTTGTTCCCAGCTGTGAGCTGGGTTGTAGAGGTGTTTATTTCCAAGCACAAGCATCCAGAGATGGCTCATGCTGCTTGCAGATGTCTGTTATGCCATCCTTGAGCTGAGAGACTGACAAGGGGTGTGAAGAGCAGCCAGGATTTTACTCTCCTGCATACACACAGGCAGAGAATGTGAAAACATCCACCTCCTCTAATTATACACCATGGTTTCCAGTACAGCATCTGTAAGTACGGATGGCATGGCAATCACTGGTGGGAGGTGAAGCTTTCTGAATTCTCTAACTTTTGTCTTTACCTACTGCATCTGTTTCAAGCCCTCCCAGGTAAAGCAGGAGACAGAAGTCATTCCCCAGAGCACATCAACTCCTTTCTGTTCTCCCATCTAGATACATCTAAATGTCTGCTACTTAATTGTGTGGTAAAGAATCCCAGCCCTTCCCTGGCAATGGCTGTTGAGAAGGCAGCATTTCCCTTGATGACGGATGGGGGATCAGTGTGACTGTGCCAGAGGAGCCAAGAGCCCTGAGTGGCCACCAAGGGAGGTTCCATTACCTCATGGTCTCTTCTGGCTTCATGTCTGCTGAGCATGGACAATGAGTATTATTATTTCAAAGAAGTGTGTCATCAAAGCATTTCTCTGCATTTATTCAAACTGTCAGAAATAAACCACTGGAGAGCAATGCTAGCTCTAAATAGCTAAAGAGATTGAGGAAATTGTGTTTTGCTCACAGTATTTGGGATGAGGAAGCAAAACCTCCTCACTGACTGTGGCCAATCTTTCTTTACAACCTGTAAAACAGGGGTGTCACAGCTGCACATCTGCAGCTGCAAACCAGACAGCATCGCTGTAGGATCCTGCTCTTCCTGTTGACAGACCAGATGGTCCTGATCCACAGGTCTCAGAACCAGCATTTCCCATCACCATTCTCACAAATCCCTGAGACTCATCACAACATCTGCAGCCCCTAAAGGATTTCAGTTGTGTTGCCTTCCAAACAGCACAGTGCTGGGGTTTCTGCAAATGCAAAGACAGGGTATCACCTGTCTTTGCATTTGCAAATAAGACAAATAATACACAGTAAGATCAGTGTTTGTCACCAGTGAGCTGCAGCTGCCCATGCAAGCTGGGCAGTCATATTCTCTCTCTCTTTTTTTTTTTTTTTTTTTTTTTTTTTTTTTACGAACTGTAACCATGTCTACACAGATGAATTTGTCAGGCTTTGCCTCCATCCTTATGAAAAGCTGTTATCTCCCTGTCCCTGTGGATTTAGGATGATATGGGGAGAACCAAGAGTCTCATCAAGTTCTGCGCTGAGCTTTTGGCTGTCCCATGTCGCAACACTTGCTGCATTGTAATCTCCACAGAAAGCAATCTACATGTCTTGTCATGTGCCTGACCATGCAGTAATGTTTTCCAGTGTTTGTAGAGAGAATGACTTGCACTACAAGGTACAAGTAATGTTGATCTTTTCAATAGTGAAGCTCAGCTCTTAATACCCACATACATGAAAAAAAAAAACAAAAAACACAACGTTGCAAATGGGAAATGCAGCCTTTTCCTTCTCTGTCTCAAACTGTCAAAAAACCAGGAACTAGTTTCTGACTGTATGCTTTTAGCAGAAATGAACACCTGAGGGGTCCCACTCCCGGCATCATTGCTTCTCTGACCTTCCAGGATAGTGCAATAAATACTGAGCTTTCAGCACAGCTGTTATTCAACATAAAGATTTCAGCTTAATTCCTGCAATCCCCTTGAGATTTTTTTCTGGGGCTTTGCTCTCTGCAGGCCCAGATGGGCCTGAAAAGGAAGAGGTGAAGAGAAGGGCGGGTGCAGGTGGGGCAGCAGCCTGGGGATATGCCCCAAGGCCAGTGCCCAGATTCATCCTCCAAGAGGCTGTGGAAGGGGCACGCTGCCCCAACAGCAGTGTGTAGAGGATTCAGGGGGAACTGGAGCACGTGGAAGTGCAAAATTTATTCATCTCAGGTTGGCTGCCCCTGGCAGGGCATGGATAGGAGGGGGAATCAGGCTCTGGGAGGTATTGAGCTGTTTGCTTGGGAGGTCACTTGGTGCAACTCTTCTTGTCCCAGAGACCAGGCAAAGCCTAAAGCAAATATCTCCATTCAGCATTTCCAGGAAGAACTGGAAACTTATTTCTTGTATGATTTGAAGGGGATTATTTTCCTGCAGCTGTAAACTAGGGTGAGAAATTTATGGCGACCGTGAGGTTACAGGTCACTTTTCCTCCATACATTCCCATTTCCTCCATACTGCATGAGCCTTTCTGCTACCCTGACACAGAGCTGTAAAATGGAAATTTGATAATTCCATAATAAAAGGCACTCATGTAAAAAACCCAACTGCTGAAATAAACCATCTAGATCTGTCTCTTAATTGCTGCAAGTTTTCTAGCAATAACTGCTTTAGTGCTATGGCAAGTATGTTTCCTTCTCTCTGCTCATTCAGCCTGATTCCATGACCACATGTTGTGAGGAGATTGACAGGTGTGGGCTCAGTTTTCACAGATTAACCAAAGAACAATTCTGAATATTCAAAGGGAAATTCTCTGTATCAGCTAATGCAGTGTTGCCTCCTGACCTCTGCAGAGCTATTCCCCAGATGAGCTTTGAACATCAAATATTTTCTCATTAACCCCAAGGGCTTCTTCACCTTTAGCCAGCTCCTAGGCTTGGAGCTACTCCTGCTATGACTGAAGTCATGGGAAAACTAAAGGGGTGGCAAGCCTCAAGTAGCATCAGTAGGTTTGTAAAGCAGTCTGGAACAGAGGGGGATATAGCTGGTCAGGCCTCTGGACCATCACAGCTTACTGAAGCTCTACCAGGGTAAAACGTAACTCAGCTTGCGGAGAGGCAAATGCATTTCCCATGGAGTGCCCTGGGGATTGCCCCACAGGCTCCAGGATCCCCAGCCCAACCTGTGGATCCATGTTCTCACCATGGGCACTGGAGCCCAGACCTGCCTGCACACTTGTGCCCATGGAGGCTGGCACAGCTTGGCCACTCTGCCTGCAGGACATCATCCATAGCCCCACTCCCTCTGGCAGCAAAGGCTGTGGCTTTCTCACAGGGGTCATCTGTCTGCTGTCACAGTAAGAGGCTGGGAAAGAAGGAAGGTGGAGTTCTGGGATGGAGATGATGTGTAGGCAATAGAAGAGGCAAAGCTGGAGGAAGCCAGTGCTCAAAGAGCAGGGGTTTTTGAGGTGTTTCGGTTTCATTACTTCTTTTAGCCATGCACGGAAGTTGGGACTTCACACTTTAAAACTGACTTTTAGGGCTATGCTTGGATTTTCATTTTTCTCACCGAAGAACCTGTGCTGCAACCCTGAGGCACACCTTGGCGAACAGGGCTGCTCAGCTTGGCAGCATTCTCCTGCTGAGGTCACAGCTCTCCTCATTTGCCCAGGGAAGTGGAAAAGGGCAGCAGGGCCTGGGTGCCAGACCTGCAGGAAGGGAGTGGCAGGATCTGCATCTCAGTTGACAGCAATGGGGTGATGGAGAAGGTTGTGTCAGGCAGTGCCTGAAGGCAGTGGCTTGGGGCACAGGAGAGTTGAACGGTGCTTTTAATTAGTGAAAAGGTACAGGAGAAATGGGTGTGATACTGAGTAGAGAAAAAAAGTCAGGGGAAAGTGGTAGTGTTGAGGGAGACCAGTTTTGAGAGGTTTGGTAGTTACCCCCTTCCACCATCCATTTACTTGTGATTTCCTGAGGAGTGTGCCAATGTCACTGCCTCCTTCACCCACTGCTCAAACACTCCTGCTTGAACCTGAAAACAAACCAGAACCCCTTGGGCTGGGCTTGGCTGGCATCACTGTGCTGCAGCAGCTGATGGGAGGGTGGAAACTGAGCACCCTGCCAGCTCTGCTTCTCACCTCTGGTAGGGTTTACCTCAGTCACACACCGGCTGCCTCTACCATTCAAATGCATGTCATAGTAAAATGGCAAGTTCTCCTTTAATTATATGTAGAAATAATTTGGTGTCTAACCTGGCAAAATACGCCCATCTCATTCCATTAGTTTTGGCTATCCAAAACCATACCCTCCATCGTTGCATGGACTGCAAAACCTCTTTCTCCCACTTGCTCTGACACAGCTTCTCTGGACTATAGAGCCAGCAGCAGCCCCTGGCCCTACTCTCCTGTGCATGGAAGAAGAAACATTGTAGGTTTGGGTCAACTCAATTAACAAGTGAAAAAAAAATTCATCTCAGATCTTTGACTTTTTTATTGCTCAGAGAAACAGACAGGAGAGACTGAAATGCCATGTGGGCAAACAGAACATTTATAAACCTGAAAGACATTCAGCACATGAACAACACATTGTAGATACATATTAATTAAAAAAAATTAAAAACCATTAAGCTGGAAATACAATTGCAAGGGATATTTCTTCAACAAATATCAAGCTTGGTATTTCCTGAACAAATATCAAGGAATAGGGGAACAAAGCTCAGTCAATCCATTCCAGGTGTTCACTGAACAGCAAGAGTGAAGAAAAGCTTCTGTGAATTCCTGGAGCTTTTGACTCCAGTAATTATTTCCTAAATCATGCAGAATGCCTGTGTTAGATATATTAACATTTTAGACAAATGATCTGGAAAAATAAAACAGAGTAGTGTGTACACTGAGGAGAAAGAGAGGGCGAAGTGACTGAACTGTTTTGCCAAAATGTTTTTAGATTAATTTATCATCAGTTAAGAAGAGTTGCTTTTAACACTAGTTCTTGCAAAATGCGAGGTCATTAAAGATTTCATGTGCCCTACTGTGCAGCAGATAATTAAAGGCATAGCTAAAGCAAACTCAAAGCCGGAGTTTTGCATGGAGAGGTGTACCTGGTTAGCATAAGCATTGAGAACAGGGTACAGAGTGAGAGCCCACATGCTAAAATGTCTCCATTTCTACTGAACCGATAAAAACTGAACTAATTAAAACTACATATCTACAGGTGGCACAGCCACATCTTCATTCTGCTTTCAGACATTCTCTGATTCACCCAAGTCTAGTTAGCTTAGCTATTCTGATTGTAGTTGGTCATAAATCTGACCATTCTGGAGTGGGTATGGTTGAGATGTGGTTCTGTTCCCTGGAAAACCTTCATGATCATGAACACTTCACCAGAATTCAGAGAGAACAAGCCTGTGCCTGTGACCACTGACAGTGATGTGCAGTTCTATTCAGAGTTCTGCTGGTCTGAAGATCACTATTAGGGCACTTCACCAGGGTCACCCTCACTCATTAATGGACCACAGCAACTCCCTACACCCCTTTAGTCACATCTGTTAGCATGAGTAAATATGGTCACATGACAAAGGTTTCATTTCCTCTCATACACGGACTTTGCAGTAGAACTTAAGTTTAGGAACTTGTAAGAACTTAAGTTTAGTTAAGCTATGCAAAGATATCCAAAGAAATTCATGGACATCAGGTGAGGCTAACTTTGCCTTGTGAATGTCCTGCTGCAGACTCTTTTTCAGATGGCTCCTTAGCTTAATTTACAGTTTTGGCTCTCAGTAGATCACTGACAGGAAGCCTCACAACTAATGAGGTCCTACAGTCATGGTTCCCAGTGGAAATATGATTTTTGGCTGTTTAAACAGATCCAGAACCTAATGGACACTTTAATTACTACATTCACCATAAATGCAACAACCTTAATTTTATTTATCCTGAACACTTTACTGCATTAGAAATTTTGTATGCACACCTTTTCTGAGGCATAGTGTGCACCAACAAACTGAATTGTGTCCATGAGCAGAGAGAAGCAAGAATAGCATGAAATGGAAATGCCCATGCTAAACTGCACATTATTAAATGGATGTCCCACTGCAAATCAACTTTTCAGTTATCTCTCTGGTCACAGCCTTACTGGCAGGCACATTCTATCACTCAATACAACTGTTGGGGTAGCAAATGACACAGGCTTTGCAACACCAAAAGGAAATGCAATGGAGCAGTAGTGACTGAGAGATTTATGTCCATATTACTCTCAGTTTAGTATGCTATGACAGTACCAACATGAGAACATATTCCTCTTTATGAAGCCAAAAACCATCTGAAATGCAATGCTGCTTCTATTCAGATAAGCATGTCTGCACTGGAAATCTGTTAAGTTTAACTAATCATATCCTCAATCTCTGTTTCAGAATAAACATGAGATTATGTTGACTGATATTTTTCTCATATTTTTGCTTGTTTAAGTCCCTGGTTGAATCATCTAAAGACAAGTAACAGCTATAAACCCAGCAAATACTATTCATGTTTAACCATTTACTGAAAAAACATTAAGTATAAAAAGGTAGGGAGACTTTTCAGTAATAAAAATGGGAGGTAGACACCTCAGTTTAAGGTGATTTGAAGGCCATTCTCCCTTGGCACTTGAGTAATTATTACCTTGTCTAAATTCCAAAAATATGATGATGGTAAAATGATTATGGTCTCTGTTATATCTGAAGATAATAAAATCAGAAGATTAAAGAGACTATGAGCACCTGTGAAAACAATTCTAAAAAGATTTTAAAAAATTGCTTCCATTCACTTGTGCAGAAAAAGTGAACATAATAATTACTGTTGTTTCTGAACATCTTGCATCACAAGACAGAAGATCAAGAACAAATCCCAAATGCTGATGACCATCTCCTCTGCTCTATTTCAGCTGCTTTCTCTACATCACTGTCACACCACTGTACCTCCAGTACATCTTTGGGATGTCATGTGTGGGCCATACCCGAGAAAAACAATGATAAACTTCAAGAAATGAGACAGAACTATACAATACTGTATGACACAAGACAGAAATGGTAAAATTTCAAGTGGGAGTCACTGTAAATAAGTGATCTTTAAAAATTCCTCCTGAATACTAACTTAATTCAGAACAAATCCTGTGCTGTGTAAAATATTCGCTAAACATTACACCTCAAAATAACTTAAAAAAAAAATTAAGGTATTTTCAGAGAATTTCAGCGTTGGCAACATCTCCTGTCAATCAGATGCTCATATTGTGGCCCCAAAGTCAGTGGTCCATATCTTATCAAAAGCCATAAAATAATTTTTAACTTATTCTAATAATAACAACTGTAAGTTTACTTCTGTTTTATTTGCATGTACCTTTCTTTTTAAAGGCCGATGGCTTAGTGTTCACAAATTTAAAAAAAACCTATAAATACAGAAAAATAAAGCTCTTAATAGCATACAATATAAAAAATGACAAGTTTCAAACCCATTACACTGTTATTGTTGAAAAGTGTGCTACAATTAATCTGCAGGTCAGAGATGCTTCTATCATGTTCATACTTTCCATGATTAAATCCTTAACAGGTTTTCATCTTCTCAATTAAATGAGAAATCTTTGATCCACCAAGGTTTTGGATGCCAAATTCTTCTGCCCAAGTGTATTACGAATAAACCTAAATAGCTAAGAACATTTTGGAAAACATGTATTAATGAAGAAATACTTACACTAGTATGTTTTAGTATCTAACATAAAATAGTAACTTCAGATTATCTTTAACTCGTAAGTAATATAAATTAGGTGCTTAATTTCCTTTAGCATTTTTAAAACATTTTCCATTACCTTTCCACCCTAAATTATGATAGAATTATGAGATTAATTTTAACAGATATTTGTGTTTTCTATTGAAAATTATTTCTACCCTCTTAATTCAGATTCACTATGTGAACAAATTTAATTTCTCAAAAGTCTACTTGACAAAATAAATAAAAAACCCTATTTTATAAGGTCTCAGTATAATCTTCATTCACTGCACACTGCTAACTCACTGCATTTATTACCTAGTTAACTATTTAAACTGCTATACTGCCTCCCATTTAAAAAATATTACTTTGTTCTTAAATTAAAATTTACCTCTTGTTGTAAATATGTTAGAATAGCTGCTAAAACAAAACTTTGGGAAGCTAAATCCACAACCGAGAAAAACAGGATATCAAAGATGAGCAGTGTTGTTTCATTGCCATAATAGAGAACATCACTGAAAGAGTGTCCTTCATCTATGGAAAGAGAACATTTTTTAAAAAAAATTAGTATTTCTGTGAGTTGCAAGTTTGTGGAGTTCATCAGTCCAGTGGTGTTAAAGCTGATAAGAAAAAGGAAAATCAGAGATAGAGCAATTTATGACATTCTAAGGCAACACAGAAATTGTCCTGTCATTCTATTGAAAAATAATACAAACTTTTCACTTATAAAATGGCATCATAGTGATGAATACAATAGGTAAAACCTATGTATCACACACAATTTACTCTACTTACTCCTGAATTCTCCATCAGATTATTTTAAAAATGTTGTTTTAAACCAAAAAGCAGATATAACTTCCTTGTCACTAAAAGTTTTAGTAACTATTAGCTCTGGCCCCAGCTCAATAAAATCTAAAAACATATGCTTAATGCCTTATTTAGGAGGAGGTTCAGAGCTTAGCATTATTTTTATTCAATTTTATTTTTATTTATTCCCCACAGAATGGGCTTTTTAAGGTGAAAGTACCTTTTTCATAGCCAAAGTACTCTTGACCATGTATCTACCTCTTTATTTTACCAAAAAGCACCACTGCTATAAGAGAAAAGAATAAGTAAGCAATTACAGGAAACATATTCTTTTCCCTCTTCCTACTTTTTAGAAAAATCTCCAATACAAGTTTGATTGAAAACCATGTATTTTCATTATAAATTGTGCATTTCACTGCCATGAAATCCTGATTTATATCTATACTCCTGGGAATCATGCCACTCTAGACTATGAAACAATGTATTTCTATCAATGCTTATGATTATGAATTCCATAAACATGCACATCTGTACACATGTGCACATCTGTTACTTTCAGCTGCCTTAATTTGAAAACATCACAGTCAAATGACAAATTATAAACAGGACTTCTGTAACCTAAAGAACTTCTCTTAAATACCTCCCTCACAAACAGTCATTCAATGATCCTTCCTGCTGTGAAGTCCATTTTAGATTCCAAATCCTGGGAGAGAAATCTACACAGAAACCAGGGTTCTTAAAATAGTACAAATACCACACATCTTTTTACCATTATAAAAAATACTTTTCTCTATTGGTTCCATGAACTCCATGCCAAGAATTCGTTCAAGCAGCAACTTATCTTTAACAATATAATCCATTTCTTTATGAACCTGCAAGAAAAAGAAAAACAACACTCCTTGTTTTATGATTTCAAATCTGCTACAAAGTGAAGCACAGCTACTTAGGCCTTTATGAATGAAAGAAAACCCACTGGTCTATTCCAAGACAAAAATAAGTACATAACCAAAAAGGATTTGTCATTTTTAAGTGCAGTCTGCACTGCTGGACAGCACTCCAATTGTTTTGGTTTTTTTTTTTTTTTTTGTGAATGAAGCACTGTTCTGGATGCCATAAAATCTTTAACAATAAATCTTAAAGCACATATGCTTAAAGAGGAACTACAGTCCTCTAGATTTACAATTTTTAGTCTGTACTTAGAGTAAGTATGTTTTCCTTAATACAGTAATGTCAGTATACATACATGATCAATAAAAGAACTGAGAAATTTATTCATGGCATTGTAGGCCCTTGTGCTTTGTTCAAAAGTATTTGCAGATGAGTCCAAAAGCCTGGCAGGACCACGTTTCTGAAACACAGCAAGACCACGATTTTAAAAGAAAAATTTCATATTTTAAATAACATTTAAAGAATACCAGTATCTCACTTACTCTCGTTAAGGTTTCATGAATCCAGTCATAGTGCAGCCGCATTTTTCTTGAAATGGAAATCTGAAATGTCTGGCCATCTGTGTTTGGTAACAAACCTCTCTGACTACACAGATTTTCCTATACAATTAAAGCAATTGTAAATTAACATTATTAATGTCATTCATAGACCCCAAAATAGTTCAAAAGCTTTTCACTTCCTCTCTTTCATGTATAGATAATACTTAATATCTCTAAATATTTGAATCCACTGCACTCCTGTTCTACTGCACCAAAATTTCCTTAGGACATGAAATCCTGACCCCTGCTGTCACAAAGTCATATTTCTCCTTTCACCTGTGTTTGCTTCATTACCTTCTAAAAATATATATTCTGATACTTATTTTGAAGACCTTTCTTTTATGTCTGTCATTTCTCCTATACTTGTCTTGCGCTTTTTTTGTTGTTTCTTTGTTTTGGATTCCTGACTTTTTCCATGTGTTTTTCAGGTCATATTTAATAAACCTCAGAAACCCCAAGAAAATAAAAAAATTGACATCTTCATGGGGAAAACCCTCTTTTTCCCAAAATTATATTAAAATAAGCAATTAGGAAAAAAACTGTAGGAACATGTAAGTCAAAAACATTATTAGTAAGATTCTTTTATATTTCAGTGTTTGAGATTTAGTTTTCACAAGGTTATGTTTTCTTCTGTCCACTTAAGACTGGAGATAGCAATATCCTTATTTAAGGTACTTTCTTAGTTGTCCCTAAAAAGATACACGATGTCATGAAATTTAATGCAATCTCTGATCTTCTATTAGGCATTTTATATTTTCCCAATCTTGCACCAAAGACACAACATATGACAAATTAGAAAAAATACTTATGCAAATTAATTTCTATAAAGAATGGGTTGTATCACCATAGTAAAAGAGATGGAATAAAATAATTGATTGGCAGACTACAAGTTTTTTGCATTAGTGCTTCAGATCTGTCTCTTTATGAAAGCTTTTTGGTATGCACCTTTTTGAATTTGTCTGTGACCTTATAAAAAGCTTAAATATTGAAAAGAAGGTTCTTAAATACATGGAAAAAGCTTTTAAGAGAAACAGGTATTTTATATCCTTGAAATGCAAAGAAGTAACAAGACAAAATAGTGAAAAAATGAAAGATGAAGAGCTAGTTAAAAGAACTGCTGAGTCATATATTTACATACCAACAGCTGCTATCTTTAAGTAACATGTTTCAATGTAGTGCACAACTGCAGATCCATAATGCAAAGGTGTGTGGTCTTTATATAAAAAAAAATAAAAATTGAGAAGGTATAAACTTGGATACTTTTACTTACTGCTTCTCTCTTGAGGTTCATATTCATTTCTTCCATATTGGTATCTGCATGTCCATGCACTGAGCGCCCATGGATATAATGACCAAAGCAGTTGTGTGACAAGAGAAACACTGAAATCTAAGAGATGGGGGAAGAGAGAACACTAATCAACAATTGTAATTTTATTTTTTGATCTTCTGAATTCATAGTGAAGATCAGTCAAACCAGCCTGCCCTGCTACAAATACAAAGTAGGCGGGTACCAAAAAAAATACAGGAGAAAAAAAATTAGCAACTCTTTTACCAAATAGTTTTATCTACATGTAACTAGAAACACATACCAGCTTCAAGTTTAGTTTATCAGCAGCAAGGATTTGCTGCTGCTTAATTCCACTGAGCCAAGAAGTTAAAGCTATTAGATTTTATCTTGATTCAAAGGTTATTTCTGTGCTACATAATACATATGCATGATTCCAGCTGAACTCCTAAAAGACTGTATTTAACGGAACTTCATTCAGTATGATACAATGCTTATGTATCACTTAAACTCCAAAACTAATTCTTTTCTACAACCCAGGTACTACATGGGTTTTTCACAGAAGAGGAATAACCTCTGCTGGAAAGATTGATAAAAGTGGTAAATTGGTATTTTTAAGAAGTTCTGGACAAATGAAGTAATCCAGTCTGTTCTGATTGCACTCCTCTTTGGTTAAAAGGCAATTTCTGCAGTACAAAGCTTCAAAACCCATATGTAAAGAAGAGAAAGTTCAGAAGTGAGTAAGAGAAAATGGATGCAAAAGGTGATAATTGTTTAGAGGGACAAAATGAAGCTCAGCAGTTGAGGGACAAGCACAAAACAGGAGCAGAAACTGGACATATATGTATTAAATAAAACCGAGACAAATTGCAGCTCAAAAGGACTGAAACACAAACAAGTAAACAGAATGGCAGTAAATGGTTCCACATCTAGTTTCTGTTATAACTTGTTATTTTTGAATTCTGTATCAGGACATGTAACCACTTTAAAATAAAAAAAAGAAAAACAACTAAAAACCCTAAAAATCAGATGTCTAAAAGAACATATGGGTACCTACGCTTCTGAAATAATTTTCCAATTAAAGTTTAACAAAAATCTTGCAGAGTTCACCAATAAATTCAGCTGAAGGAAACATTAGCTTTGGCTGTTAGCTAGTAATCTAAATTAATTAATAAATATTATTTAATATTCTTAAAATTATCTTATGTACTATTCTATTTAAAATGCCACACTACAAATGAGACAAAGAAATACTTACATTGCTCACGCAACACAAATCAACAAACTGGCTTATCTTATCTTCAACAAATCTTTCATAAATCACAGCAAAAAATATAACCTGAAATAAATTAACCAAATTTTCTTTTATTAGTTCATCAGATCTGACATTATTAAGCAATTCATTTTACCACTTAACACCCACAAATAACAGACTTCTGTAGTGGCTACCATTGCATTGGACTTAATGAAAAGGGATTGACATACTTCTTCCTTTAAGAAGTAAAGTTGTAGTAGGAACCTGCATTTTATTTTCAATTTGTCAAGTGCTTCAAAGTTATTTAAAAGAAAACAAAGTATTTGCATAAATTCACATCTTTGAGAGGATTAAAATTCTGATTCCAAAGTCAGATGTCTCATATCTCAGAAGATTCATTTTGAGTCCCAAAGGTGCACTATGCTAAAACAACCAAACCTAACAGTTAAGAACCTACCCCATGCTATGATAAGCAGTTTGGACAGTCTAGTGATTTATTCTAGCTTCCAAGAACCAGCCTGAAAACAATAATACAGGATGTCACATGTTTCACATACCTGTAGGATGGCAATGGCTATCCAGAGTGCAGCAGACACACCAAATCTTAAAATGCGGCTCCAAGGAGCTACGTAGCTCTCACTGCTTCTTGTAAGGCTGGAAGAAGCATCCATTAAAGCCAGGTTGGAAAATCCCACCACCTGAGGAGATAAGAAAGTCAATATAACAACAGGTGAGACTGAATAGTATTCATTAGGATGCTGGTGTTTCTGTCATAACAGGAAGTAAGAAAAAATAATGAAAATGGACCTGGGAATAGTAGGCTGCTCATTATGACAGAGCTCAATTCTGTGATCCAGTGCTGTTACTGAGAAACACAATTAAAACATAACCTGTATATATATATGGGTTGATAGGTAAATTAAAAAACATGCAGCTAAATCTCACAAAAACTCAATACTGGCTTTTACTGAAACACTTCAAAAGATTCTACTGCTGTATTGCATAGGGATATAACTTCTGCCAAATTTCATCTCTTTGGTTCTATTTATTCCACTGTTAAAGCAAATTTTAATGTGTTTTGCTACTCTTAAAAGACTGATTTCTTTTGTTTCTATTGAATAGATATATATTTTCCTCCACCCTCTGTATGGCTGAATCTATTTTAAACAAAAAAAGTCTAAAAAAAGTTCCAAAATAAAAAAGATGAGAGGAACATTATGTGTTGAGACACTTAAGAGGTGAAAAATTAGTGAAAATCTTTCAGAACAGAAGTTGCACCTAAATATATTTGTGGTGAGTTGACCATTTCCCCATGTCCTAGTGCTTGTTACTTGGCAGAAGAGACACCCACCTCACTACACCCTCCTTTCAGGTAGCTGCAGCATGCAGTAAAAATAGGTGCTCTCTTTTCTCCCTCTCTTGTAACATTGCACCTAAGTTGGTCCTGGCCTGTATTTAGCAACAGCAAACATGCTCACAGAGGGAATGAATAAAGTTTCAGTACTTCCATTATTTAATTTAAAGGAAAAAAATTAAAAAGAACGATAAAATCGAATAAAAGTGCTAAAATATGTATAAGAACCTCACAAAAACAACTATATGCCACACACTTTAAGAATACTTCCCAAGATAGAAAAAAATTACTAAACTACAGAAGAAACAAGCCCAAACATTTTTTAAAAGCTAAAGCAGTTTCTCACATATCCTGAGGCTGTAACTGAAGGCATACTGCCATCAGAAACAGAACTGGCACATTTTATTTCCTGCATTATGAAAGGGCACTGCAGCAAATTAGCAGGAAGGAAGCTCAGTTCAGACAAATATGAAATCAGAAATAAGGCTGCAGACTGTGGCAGGAGGGTGATAGTAGGCAAATAAAGAATCCAGTGTGTACACAGATTTATCAGTCTCTCAAGCCCTTTAACATAGCTCATTACCTTTAGAAAAAAAAACTCAAACAAAACTGACAAAGACCTCTAAGTAACTAAAGGTTGGAATTTTTTTATGTCTTCCTTAATAAAATATTGCAATGACCTATACACACACATAAATTAAAAAATGCATTAAAATAATTATTTTACTAAATTGTATGATTTCAAGTGAACTTAAAGTTGATTCACTATTACCACACAGAATACAAGCATTAAACATCAGACCCTTATGTTACACTCTGGCTGTGAGTTAAAAATTATAACAATAATAATAGTAATATTACCTCCAGAAAAAAAAGAACTGCAAGCACTTGAAAGAGAGGGTTTATTTTCCTCACTGTCTGAATTTCATTCCATTCATTTGCTATAAAGTATGTCCTCCATATGCTCACAGGTGCAGCAGCACTTTTAATAACACCTTCACCTAAAAAGAGTACATATAGTAAAGCTCTAAAATTTAATACCTGAGAGTAATATCTGAATTTCACCAAAGCTCCTTATACAAACAAGCATAATTTGAATTACCTTCAACTGCTTTAAGAACTTTGCCCTTAGGTCTTTCCCAGTCAATAAAGAAAATATCAACAGTAAGCTGTGAAACCAGCAAGTGTAAAAATTGCAGAGCCTAAGAGAGAAAAGGACAGAAACAGCATATAGACAAAGATGGAGGAATACTCATTGCACAGATTATTCAAATAACAAGCAATAGCTTGATTATACATGAGACTGCAACTTTATTACCAATTTTATACAATTTTTTGTTTAAAAGCTTGGAATAATGGTAATTCATGTGACAATGTCCAAAATTATGAAGAAAATACAGCAAAGGAGCAAATTAAAAAAACTATTTCACCATAACACAGTAACCTGCACTATGAGTTCCAATTCAATATAATACCCACAATTTATATAATATTTGTATGTGCCATGAAGACAGAACAGTGATCTCAGAATTCTACATATTTGAATTGCAATTATTTGGATCTGTCTCCTTTCTACTCAGGGGCTCACAGCACTTACATTCTGCTTTAAATTTAAGTACTTGCTTTCTTGATAGGATGCTATTTATTTTGGGTTTCTTTATACCTCTATCCTTGAAAGAATGATTTCTCAGTCTTTCCTTTGTGACCTTCTTGAGACATTTCTTTTCCTATAAAGACTCCACAAAATAAATTTCTATGGGAAAATGACTTAATTCTTAGAAGAATATAACTATTAGGACATAACATCTACACACTAATAACTGTACAAGATATTTAAAAACAAGCCTACTGAAAATATACAGAAGCATGCTGACATGTATTTTATGGTGAGGAAAAAATTATTTACCTTTAAACTAAAGGCACATGCTACGTATGTAACAAAATCTTCTTCTTGAGATGGAAGAGGTAAAAGGACAGATACAAACTGCTGAGCCTATAATTGAGAAGTTACATTGAAACAGTACACCTGGCATACCTAACAACATAATACATGCTTAAGTGTGAATAAGCTTTTCCAGAAAAAGATCAAGAAATGTGTAAAATATTTTAAGTAACTATTAAGCAGACTGCAAGTAAAACAAATCCTAAGGAAAAGAAACAGATGAACACAAAATTTAAGCACACAAACCAGAATATTATATAGAACTTGCCTCAACAGTCTGACAAGAAAAAAAAAAAAGAAAAAAGAAAATTAATGTCCATGTAAAAATATATTTAATATTACTAGGTTTTCATACATCCACATCTGGAAGAAACACTTACTTTGAAGAATACAAGCCAATAAATCCCTGTGCCCACTGTGATGACAAAGAAAACGTTGGCAAGGTCCCCAGCATAGAACAGTAAGAACTTGAAAACTGTCTGCAATTATAAAAACATGCTGTAGACATCTGTAAAGCTAATTAAATAATCCATATGTTCATAATGCATTCATATAAAATGTTATTAGCTCACATAGGAAACTCTAGTACTGAAAAGTAGCCCTGAACAAAAGCCTTCCATTGTGGTTATATATTTATGGTATATTCACTAGCTGAAAACTCCTACATGCTGGTCTTTGTTCAAAGAAGAATTAATCTGAAAACAAAGTCCACTCAACTGATCAGAATAGCCCTGTAAATACCTTTATTTTTAGAGCAGAATTTCCTGAATGAGAATATCAGAATCAAAAAAAATGCCAAAAACCTACTTCCCCAAGTGAGCCTAACTCTGGGGCACAGCTCTATGCAGCTAGCCTAGAAATTATTTCAGTTACCTTAAGAAAACAAATTGCTATAATTACAGGGAATGACAGCAAAGGTGCCCTTAAAGAGAGGAGGAGATGTCCCATTTCAGTTTGCCAGCTGTTCATACCTGCAAATCAATTATAGAGCTTCCTGTCCGCCTCTTCCAGCCTGCAGTCTTGAGAAGGGACCATAACACTGCCAGTCCACCCAACACACCCAGTGCGATCTGAAAATAACAACAAATTGTTTGCAGATGTTTTTAAAACACAAAAATTAGAAGTAAATCATTATATCAGCAAATTAAAGGGAATTACAACTTACATCAGTCTGAATCTGAGCTTCTGACTGATTCATCTCATAGCTGACTGCGAAAGAAACCTGAATATTAAATACAAAAGGTAAGTATGCATAGAAATTCTGAAGTGCTACAGCCATTACAGACAATGGTAGCTTTCAGTTTTGTTGGTGGGAATGCCCATCTATGGTTACTATACAATTACCCCTTCCTTTTTTACTGCATATGACCTAGTGTGCTCTGGTGCCAGGCTCAGTACCAGCATGTACTGTGCTACTTCTCCTGCAGATTTTACCAGCAGGACTGCTGGGGATGGGTGCCTGCCATCTGCAAGTTACCAGCTATACCTATCTGTAATTCTTTCAAATGTGCATGATTTTGTTCCTACTAAAAGGAACTGAATGTTTGATACCTTCCCTTTTATCTTTAGTGATTAAAGGTAACCTTGATGTAATTACACCAATATGCAAAATCATATGGGAAGCTTGCACAGCTCAGGTATTTTTTAGGTTTTTTTCAGCTTGAATGAAATAAAAATTGTCATGCAGCATCAAAATTGTTCCCTCTAGCTTAAATTTAACCTAAGACCTCTTTTGACTTAGGTCTGAGAGATTTTTACATGGAAGAGAAAATGTTTGGCTTTGTTTTTTAATATTCTGCCCTGAGTTATTGTCACTGCACAGCTAAATTTAACACAAGCATGATAATAAGTAGCATTTTTAATTGAGTTTGAAAGAAGTATCACCCCCTCCCCAAAACAACTCCTCCTTCCTTACACCTTGTCTTCCCCAAACATTTGCTCCTGTCAGACCTTCTTCTATCACTGCACTTGGATTTGAGTCTAAATATCCTCAGTTACTACAAGCTCAGTACTTACAGAAACTGGAAAGAAAATTCAATGTATCTTTTTAGTTGCATAAAATTTGTTAAATGCAACAAGACATCCAAAATTGACAACACCCAAATCTCACATAGATGTAAGCATGAAATAGAATGACAGAAAATTGAGGAACTGAAAATACTTGTTCCTACCATCATTATTTCAATTAATTACTTTCTAGATATAGTGCTGTCTCAGCAGTTAAATAAAGACATCACTTAGGAAGGAAAAAAAAAGTCTTAATTTTTGTGTCTTTCTGATTCTCTTGCTTTCATGCAATTAGTATGGAACTCAAGAAATGCTTCTAGCACCACAAATTTCTTCCAGCCAGATGTCTATTTGTACTGGAAGTCTGAGCAGTTGAAGGTTGACAAGCAGAAAATGCTAATATTAATTCTTTTTAATTCTACCATCCTAAGATCAACATTTTGACTTTTTAATGTAGTGTTTACTTTTTAATCTAACACACAAACAAGACAGAAGAATGGAACATCTGAGCTGCTGCCCATGAAGGCAGGCAAAAGGGCCAATAGGAAATGTCCCTTCTGCATCTGCTACAGCAGAATTTGGTGGTTTTCACTACGGAAAGATGAAACACTAAAGGATGTTTTAAATATATTACCAATATTTTAACTTAAACTACATGTGACCTGAAATGTTTGTGTCATCACAACCTCCTCTTAATGCATTATTCTAAATAAAAATACTAATTCCTTGCATAAATTGCTTGCAGTGCTGCATAGAATCCTTTATCTGTTATTTTATGTGTGTATAATTTTATTTGAACTGTAGTCCAATTCAGCATTATAAAACCAACTTTAAATTCGAAGTATATTAAGTAAAAAGAGGCTGAAGATAAATTGAAAAGAGAATACTTTTAACTGACTTGTTTTAAAAGGTTTTCATGAGAACTTGTAACTTCAAAACTTATCAGAACTAGGAACTGCTTATTAGATTTTTATAATCCACTACCAAAACCCGAAATTCCAACAGAACTGAAAGTATGATTAAGGTAGCACAAAGATCTCACCATCACACTCTGGGTTTCAGGGTTTTGGATAAGCACATCTGTGTAAGCAACAGTAATTAGAGGAGGGTAGATAGTTCCTCTCTGTGTATGGGATACCAGATGAATACTGCAGAAATACAGAGTATGATTTTTAATACAAAAAAAAAAGGATGAGTACTTGGAAAGCAATCATTGAAACTTGTATTTACAAGAAAATACTAAATGAACAGAACAACCTGATAAATAAAATGTGAATTTCTAACCCAATGACATGGGACTTCACATTTTAAAAGCAACTGAAGTGCACAAAGGCAGGTACAGAAATATATTAAAACAAATTATGGGAAGGATTATTTGTAAAAAAATACCTGAATCAATCTTTACCTGTCTGCATCTTACAGGAGAACATCCCATAAAGAAGGAGAAAAAAAGTTTCTTCCAAAATCTATTCCAGCTGAGATGAGCAATCAGTAATGACCCTAACAGGCACTCTCACAATTTCAGTTAAATGCCTACATGCCTATTCTGGATTGTATAACAGAATAGGCAATAGATTGTAAAAATACTGCAAAAAAAGAATATGGAGTAAAATAAGATCCTTGTATAGTGAGCATCACACACGTTAAAAAGAGGAGCTTTTGTTCAGCCAACACCTGCTTCTATGAGGTGACTGAATACCTGCTAACTTGTATTATGCAAACATAGTCTGATCCTTGTACCTGGAAGGGAATTATGGTGATTTTAATTCCCACAAGTCAATGTTGTTTTCTTTCACTCATCAGGACAACCTATGGAAATTCATGCCACTTCCAAATAAGCAATGGAAAAAACATATTACATATTGAAAATATATAACAAAACAACTTTAAGACAATAAAATGTAGACTGTACAACACTGACTTTATTTTCTGTGTGCTATATATTATATGAGTTCATCACCTTATTGTTATTTTGCTAGCAATCCGAATTACCCTTGGTTGTTTTCCCAAGTCATTCTCTTTTCCACTAAGTGTATCCACCAAGAAAAATCGACGAGTCAAAAGCCAGTTGTTCATGTTACTGCCTAGGAGAAAACATGACAGTTTTACACATGCATAATTCAACACACGAAAAGAATGAAATGTATTAGAAACAAGATATATAATTGTGCAATACATAATAACTACATATAAGTTGAAAATTGTTTATTTTCAACTTATACAAATATGTAATGAAATAGGATTATTTTATTTGTGCATATTACTGACTGAAATGGTGTATGCAACCAAAGCTTGCACTTAAATTATCAGAACTTGGCCACAAATAGTAAATTTTTAAAATGGAAACAACTTATGGTGTGTTGCGGTATCTTTAAACACAACACAGTAACAGTAATTGATATAGATTATTTCTATATGAAGTTTTCAGATTATTTATAAATTCATAGAAACGTTACTATCACCATCTTACCTTGATTAACAAACTTTTCATTGTATTGAAGATTCAAATTTAAAACTGGCACAGCCCAAAGATGTTGCTGTCCATTGCCACCATTATATTCAAGGAACAAGTCATAAAAGACTGGATTAGCAAAATCCGTTAGAATTTTAGAAACTGGAATTTTGCACTACAAGAAAAAAAAAGTGAAAATAAAAAGACCATTTAGTTATTTTGTCAAGCCGTGGAGTCCTTCCCTACAAAATTACTGTGGAATCTGTTCCACTTCTTCACAAAAGAGAGAATCACAGAATCATCAAGGTCCTGCATGAGCCTCCTTTTCTCCAGGCTAAACACTCTCAGCTCCCTCAGCTGCTCCTCACAGGACTTGTGCTCCAGACCCTTCACCAGCTGCGTTGCCCCTCTCTCCATGCTCCAGCACCTTTTTAAGTGAGAGGCCCAAACTGGACACAGCACTTGAGATGTGGCCTCACCAGTACCAAGCACAGGGGGACAATCATTGCCCTGGTACTGATGGCCACACCATTCCTGCTACAGGTCAGGATCCCGTTGGCCTTCTTGGCCACCTGGGGACACTGCTGGCTCATGTTTGACCCTCTGGCTGTCAAACATGTACCCTCAGTACTGAGCCCTGAGGAACACCACCAGTGACTAGCTGGATTCAGTTCCATTCACCACTCTCTGGGCCTGACATCCAGCCATTTTTTCACCCTGTAAAGGGTGCACCTGTCCAGGCCACAAGCAGAGTTTCTTGAGAGTGCTGTGGGAAACGGTGTCAAATGCTTTACTGAAGTGCTGATAGACGAGGTATTCCAGCTATCTGCAAGCAATTACAAAGTACTAACAATTTTATGCAAACTTCTTGGAAATCATTGCAATTAACTAGAATGACTAATGTGGAAAATGAAGCTCTTAAAATTTGGAAAAAATATCCTAGCAAACCTCACAGACACAAAATTTAAAACAATGTAAACATTAAAGTCAAGAAACAAAATGCTGAAGTCATGGAGTACTGTATCTGGTTCTGGTCCCACCAGTACAAGAGAGAAATTAGGCAACCTGCTTGCAGTCCAGCACAGGCCACTATGGTGAGGAAGACACTGAAGCATCTCTACTACAAAGAAGAGCTGAGACTCTTTTGTCTGGAGGTAAGAAGGCTCAGGGGGATCTTATCAATGTGTACCAATATTGTTCAAGGGAGGGTGTAAGAGACAAAGCCAGGCTCTTTTCAGCAGTGCCCAGTGACAAGACCAGAATCAACAGGCATAAACTGAAGCACGAGGTTCCCTCTGAGCATCAGAAGTCAGGTTTTCACTGACATAGGCTGCCCAGGGAGGCTGTGGAGTCTCACTCCCTAGGGATAAAAACCCATGTGGACATGGTCCTAGCAACCTGCTCTCCATGGCTCTGCTTGACTTGTGCACAAGACAGACTCCTGAGGCCTCTAACTACCTCAACCACTCTGTGATTCTGTGAAGAAATTAGATGTGAAAGCAGGATGTGAACAATCATGCATCTTTAAATACTCATATAATTTGTCAACCATGTTTTCTCCAAAGCCACAAGGAAAAAAAAAGTAATGCATACAATCGATGAAAAATATATTAAAAAATACTCAGTTAGTTGCTGATGTATCTATTTAAACCCAACAATATTAACTGCTATTAATACTTAACAACAGGTAATACAGGCTCAATATCAGATACTCAAGATTTTAAAAAGAAAAAAAGCCCCTTACTCAACTAGTTCAATGATCCTAAATAGAACATGTTTTCATTCTGTCTGAAATACTGAATTATCGATTAAACAACATTAAACAATACAGAAGAGTAAAAATATTTAACAAAGATTTGTCAACATTATTTGGTAAACACTTTAAATTTCCCAGACTAAGCTTTGACAGCTATTACCTTCCAAGACCTTCACACCACCTAAATAGCAGCCAGAGTTTTGTATTTGTACACTTCAACACATAATGTGGGGAATGGTTTTCAATGTTAGATGAGTTAATAAACAATAGTAATATACAGGTATGAGATGCTGTGCACATATATGAAGTTTTATAAAGATGTTTCTTTCTCCACGCCCTTGCCAAAAAGACTACCACCTTCCCACTTAACATATTAAGTGACAAAAATTAATGAAGCTTTATCACTGGCAGAACCATTTTTGCAGCTGACATAATTTAGTGTTCTATTCCCTCTTCCTTTCCTGGTGTTTAGTAAAGTGTGAAAATGCCAACAGTTTTGTTTTTTTTTCATAGTTAAGACAGCTAAAGAATCTCTTTCCTCTGATGAGTCATCTGTTCAATTAAATTATGTTTTCAATCTCTTTACTGAATTCACTAAAATCAGGGCATATAATAAAGAGTAAATAGGAACAATATTCAGGCATGGCATGACTGGATTTGCCATCTTTCCATATGAAAACTGGCCAAAGATTGTGGTAGGAAAATTAGGAGATATGACACAAAGCATATGGCTGTCACGATTCAGACACTGTGTTCTTCCACTGCTAAGACCTCACAAATACATATGCCAGTTTAATTTATTGTGATTATGCTATGTAGTAAACAAGTTTTGTGATGTAGTTGAATAATTTCAAAAACCTCACACTTACTTCACTCAATTTCCCAAGAAAGAACTCCATGATGCAGCTTATGCCTAAACCCCAAATGTTCTTCAATACACACTGAGTAACTAATGACATATAAGGCAGCATAATTCAAAACAGCATTTTATATCTTACTTACACTTTGTTGGTAAGTTGTTCCAAAAACATAAGCTGCATTCAATTTAGTTTGGGTATCAGGACAAAGCTGAATAAAACATAGTTATAATTAGGTTAATTCAAAGGTATTGTCTTCTCACGTGAAAAATATTTACAAGCACTTATGTATTCAGTTCTCATAAAAGATATTTTGTTCTATTTTTTAATAAAAGAAGGATTTATTTTGGAGTAAAAACAAATATATATTTCACTAATATTGATGTTCTTAAATGCTGGTTTAGCTTATTCATACTTGCATAGTATTTTTCAGTTCCATCACTGAAATCTGTGGACATCCAAACAGGCAAGAATAATCTTTTCTATGTGGACTGAATGTTTAATGCACTGTGCTGCCTCAAGCTCAATCAGTGGCTTCTGCTAAATTCAAGAATCCCATAAGAAAAGAAATCCACATTCATACAGCCCTGTTTCTCTTAAGATGGCATTCTCAGAGAATCAAAGTTATACCAAGTAACAGATTTTTCTTTTTTTTTTTTTTAATACAACACTTATATTTTAAGAAAGAACAGAAGATTCAGCTGAATCCAGAAAAAAAATGATCCAAAGTCTAACTAAATGAGCATAGCATTTAGTGGAGGGCAGAGCCATTTTCCCAAAATGAGAATCAAGTATAAATTTGCATAAACCACAATTCTATTAGTGTGAAACTGAAATTCTGGGAATTGCTACAATTATGCATTGAGACCATTTTAGCTCTGTGATGTCTTATCATCAACCACAATTACATTAAAGGAGGCTTTGAATGGAAAAGCTATTCCTTTCCCATTGGCTCTTGATAGCTGTTAAAAGCTTTGCCCTAGGAAATAAATGTGGTCCAATAAACCTAAACTTCTATGTCAGAATATAGCTTTCTATGCATAGAAACTGTCTTAGTAACCTGTTCTCTTAAACACTAGTTTTCCTTAAAATTGGAGACACGGACAAAAGATGGCTCATCCTGAGGCAATAACAAATCCTGAATGTCAGCTGCACTTCTGTAGACACTGAAATGTTTCAAGTGACATGCTCCAACAGAAAAGGAACCAAGAATTCCCAAGAATTTGTTCTTTCTAGTGTTCCTATTGTTATCTGCCTAGGAAAATACTGAGAGTGCCTAGATCGCCACTGGACTGCTAAACAAATTCTATTCTGTAACGTGTTGCAGCTGCCAATTGTTCTCTCTGATAGACTAATTACTATTGCACTTTCTAATTGCTGCTTACTTGCATTTTTCACAGCCTAACTCCACAGTGTGGCACTGCTGATGGAGAATGTTTTGTCCCTGAAATCTGAGGGCATAGTGTCCAAGGGTACTTCCAGCCAGTATTCCCCCTTGCTACGTGAAGTCTCCCACCATGTATTTATAACTTTCTGTTATGAAAAAGGCACATGCTGGTCATAGTGTACATTTTGTATTTAAAACCAAAAGAAATAAGCACGCAAAAAAATCCCAAGACAACACTAAGAAAATGATGTAGGATCAGCTTTCCTACCTCTGTTGACAGTGACATAACCACTAATTTGATTGTCACCCCCATGATGTGTGCAGATAGGTGACAGCATCTAATAGAGACATACTCCTAGCATCATCTGTAAACACATGTGGACAAAGAGCTAAAGAATACACTTTTCTCAACAAGAAAAAGAGGTTTAATAAGAAACTACACACATGAGCAACTATGCTGTGTGGAAGGCAGAGATAGTTGATTCTAAATGACTAACACTATTTTTCAGAGCTCTCCAATATACCAAATTTATACTGTTCCAAAGGATGAAGGCAGTGTTGATGCATTTATACTTCTGATTTTGTAGAGACCATTGTGAGCAAGAATAAAGGGCTATTTCCCCTAACATGGCTCTACAGTTATGAACTGTCATTATTGTAATAACCAAACTCTTGGCTTTTGTCTTAATTTGGCTAAAGGCACTCAGAACGTTGTGCTATCAAGAAAAGATAACTAAAATCAAATATACCTGTAAGATACCTCCTTCCAGACTTTGCCATTTAAGAAAGTTTCCTGCTGCATCAAATGAGGCTGCAATAAATTTCAGCTTTACATCCTGTTGATGAAAAAAAAGATAAAGACCAATGAAACTTCCCTGAAGTGGACATTCACATTTTAGATTCTGCTATCTAATTGTTTGATGTTTCCCAAAACTTTCAACACAACCTTCATTTTTTTTTTCCCTTTTAATTTCATTTTTAATCTTGGGTTTGGTAGTTACTTTCTTAAAAAAACATACCAGTCTTCTACAGCTTCACTAGTGACATGGAAAAAATTCCAAAGGAACTTCTACACATGTAGGCATGCCCTAAACTAATCAGAAATCTATGCAGATTTCTAACATATGGAATCTAGACAGCTTCCAGAACCTTCAGTGTTAGGAGGAATAACAAGTATTTTAGTTATTAAAACAACTGCCCCATTGCAACCTTGTTTAACTTAAAACATAGCCTTGTAGAATATGGCTGAAAAAGGCTATTATTTTATTTTTGAGTGAATAAGAAAACTCTAGATAAATTTGACAGTATAACTGACAAACAGTACTATTTTCTGTGGTTAGCTGAACTTGAATAACCTATTCCAGTTATTCTATTTTTACAATGAATTTGGAAAAATAAATCACTGTACTGTTTGGTTTACTATATGATTTCTTCATAAAAATGTGTCAATTAACAAATGACTTAAGCAGTCCACCCCTCCCAGGGATGGATATCTGGCTTTGTTAACATTAAAATTATTTTTCTCACTTCTTTTTTTTCCCCCTAATTCACTGCAGTAAGAGGAAAGGCTGGACTAATACAATGAATCCATCTCTGATACAATCAGCTTGTAGAGATTTATAATAGAAATATTACAAATAAATTGAGTAGGGGGAGAAATGTATGTGTAAGCAACAGAAAACATTAAACCCATGTAACACTGATGAAGAACACTGTTCTCAGCTACTGAGCTGATAAATGGGTTGTGATAAAACCTGGCACAGACAACTTGTCAGCAAAAGACCCTGCACTTTGGCACACCAGGAGGGTGGCAGTAAAGATACAGCACATCACATTTACCTCCCTTTTTCACATCAGTTCACCATGAAATATGACAAAAGGATGTACATATTTTAAACACAGAAAAAAGACAAACACAAACTTTGGCTCAGATTTATGAAGATGGAAGTAAACAAGATTCTGAAGCAAAAGACAGTGTCAAAACAACTCCTGAGGCGTCTAAAAGGTTTGTCTAATTACTAGTTTACCACTGCCAATCCAGATCTCTGGGGACACAATGAACACTTAAAAGCTGGCATTCTTGTTCCTTAGGCCCTGGTCAGACCACACAGGCTTGGTGTTATGAGAATGTGGGTATGAGAGTGTAAGCAAAGGGAGTGACTAGACATTATTTTATGTTAATATCACCTTCCTCTTCCATAAGATCTCACACTGAGTTTTGTTACACTAAGTGCCTAAAATTTACCTTTAGTAGAGTCACATCTATAATAAATCTAAACCTTTTTAGGTGATTATCCTCTGCCAAATATATGCTTCCCTCTGTCTACTACCCAACACCTACCTGATCTGTTCCCTTAAAAGTGAAAGTTGTAGGAAAATGATTTTTCTCAAGCACTTGGGATGCTAATCCTGGTTGGTCACCATAATACAGCCATGGAAGATTATGCCTCCTGAAAAGAATTACATTGTTTTCTCTAAAGAAACATAATATTTTCATCAAAGAACATTTAGAATAATAATTGCCATACAAAGCTATTAAAGACCAAAAGTTATGGAAAGGCAACTTACCAGTAGGGTATTGAATGAATGACGCCTACCCTTGCTGTACTGACAAAAATATACTGAAACAAACCACAGGCATCAGTGCTTGAAGAACTCAGTGAGTTCATATTCATCACACACATATTTCCAAGAGCTTGGCACGCTGTTAGATTAGAGTACAACTGCAGTGGAGAAACACAAGAACAGAAAAAAAAAAATTAATTACCCCTCCCTTTTGGTAGGCAGTCATAAAATTAATTTTTTTTTTTTTAAGAAGCCACTCCTAAACCTTTGTTTTCATTTGAATGCAATTTCATTTTGTCAACACCTAGCATTTTCTCCCAGGGATTCAGATACCATATTTTTATAGATCTGCAGATGGCAGCATGAAATCAATACTCTCACTTTTTCAGCTTATTTTAGTTGCACCCACTAGATAGTAAAAACTGACAGAGATGTCAAAATCTGCACTTAGAAAACAAAGTAAGAATCAAAATGTTTACTACCACTTAGACTGTATGGCAAAGATGACTCCTTCAAAGACCTTAGACTGACAACTAAAGATGCATGTATTTTAAGTATTTTCTCTTCAGTTTTATATACCTTGTTCAATTTTGGTAAACACACCAGTGCCCAGTGATATGCAGAGGTGACACCTGGCATCTGTGTGCAGGGGTCACTGCACTGGCACTCCCTTGCCACCTCCTCACCCCGGTTTGTGTGGGTCAGACCAGCAGCTGCTCACCACATTCAGGAAGCACCTCTGAATGGCTGGGCAGGCTGAGTGAGGCAGGCAAACAGGATGAACTGATGTCAGTGATAAAGAATGGGAGCAGCAGGAGAATACATCTCAGAGCTGTGTATAAGAGATGGTGATAGGAGCAAAGGTGATCTGGGAAAATTCTGAACTTAAGTCTGCTGAAGTACTGACTGAGAGAACACCTGCCAGCCTGGGAATGTGGCCTGGGAGTCTGAAACATCCTAGAGAAGTGCAGCTGGGTACCTGAACCTCAGAGACTTCCCGAGATACCATCAATAAGCACAAACCCAAGGAATTGTAACAGCAACCCTTCATCTGGAAAGATGAAAAATAGTCTAGAAGAGGGTTGGCGTTTAGAAGAGGGAAAGCATTCCAAAAGAGTAGGACTAAGCAACTGCTATTGATGGTTATACATGAAAGAGTAGAAAAAGTCTGGAAAAAACAAAAAACTAGCTGGAGATATAAAACATTCATCTGTTGGCTGCTCCAGGTGGTGCTGCCCTAACCACCTTATGTCTCTCTGATATAAAAATTGCTTTTTACCCAAAATGGAGAGTGACTCTCTCCCTGTCTCTCATCTCTCAATCTCTACACACAGAGAAGATCCCCTACACAAACTTTTCTATGAGCTCTCCTAGGCAAGTTACCAGACTGGCTAGGGATGCCTGACTGCCTCCAGATTCTGCAATGTCAATCATCTTGAGTTGTGACTGATAGGGACAAAAAGCAAAACCTGAGAAATTAAAATCTGGTCTTAAGGAGAGCAATACAGAAGGAAAATGAGAATGTGTTATAATACAACTGGTAAAAGGGAGGCAGAGGCACATGCCCTTCACAAGTGTCTGTGAGTCTGTTACTGCAGCCATTCTTTCACCCATGGTTCCTGTCACCCAAAGCAACATAATGGTAAATAACGCTTCCATACAGAAAGCAAAGCTAAAAAGGGTGGTTCCATGGTTATGAGTAACTGAAAATCAACTAAGAGGTAAAGAGCAGGTGCCAGTAAATACTGGAAATGTAGGAAGTTAATTTTCTGAGTGATCCCTTACTGGATTTGCTCATTTATATCCAAATATATGGATAGTATGTCATATACTACTGAATATTGAAGGATTATTTTTTTAACACCATTCATCTTATGAAAATTCCAATGCGGTAGACCTGCATTAACACTGACTAGCCCTCAATATTTCTAAGCATTCTGTATACATAATTATGTCTTTTCTATTCTCAAGATAAAATTCTTTAAAAATAAGCAAAGTAACTTCAAAAAATAAAAGTGACATGCTTTAATAGAGTACCATTCTGTAAAAAAAAAGGAAACTGCAAACATTAATGAAACTCACCCAACAGGCAAAGGCTGAGGACTGCAGGTTTTTCAGAAACCATGCTGATGTCAGTGTTATACCCTGTAAATAAGGAACTTTTTCACTATCTTTGTCCACAACAACTCATCCATAATGTAACAGTCTGGAAAACTATGTCAGCTAGAAGATGCTACTTATTTTTTTTCTAAGAGCTTTCTGTCCTTTGTGAATCTCAGTCTAACAATATCAGTTCAAAACACAACCATAATGCAATAATTTCTTTCACTTCACTGAATTAGACAAAGTATACAGGGCAAGAGCTGAAATATTTAAGCCTCGAATATGGATTCTGTGATGCAGAAATTTTCTTTACCACACAAGAGAAGTACTAACAATTTCAAGGGTAAGATGTTGCCTTGATGGAAAATCTAACTCAGGACCAAATTTGTCAAATTACTGACTTCACAACCTCCTTTTTATAACTACTCACATTTGAACTATACATAGCATTCATACGTACCGTAAGCAACTGAAAAGACATATTTTCAATAAAGTATTACTTAGAAGACAGCATTTTCAGGGAGCAAACCAATGTTTGATATCAGAAAAACCGAAGACTGCTTTTTACTTTCTTCCAAGTGGTAGCTTTTAACATCAATTCATTTAGGAGCAAAACACATTACTTAGCCAGGTAGCATTTCCTGAATTCAGAACTACTTGGAAAATGGTCCTAACTTTGAGCAGATTTCACAATTAATGAAAGTTCATTAGATAAAATGAAAACCCCTTCAATCTTCTCAATAGAACATATTTTCATTCATTAGCCAATTCTCATACACAATCTCAAACTCTAAAGGTGCCCATTTTCTTTTATGAGCTCTAAGATCAAGCAATAAACTCAAGCCTTATATCTTTTTTCAAATGTTTTACACAAATACAAATTTCATATGGTAAAAAAGTACAGAGGCACTGTGAACTCTTCAGCATGTTTTTGTGATACAAGAGTATGCTTTAAATGCACACAATACAAAAGGCCACATGCTACTTGTTTTGATACTAAAGTCATGTAAATCACTTCCTCTTCTCAGTTTCCAAGAGGGCATGAATTTTTAAAAGCTTACTTCATTAGAACAATACTTGCCCGGTGTCCACACCTACACTCTTATCTTGATGAAAATGGCCTTACAATCACTGGGATCAGATAAAAAGCACCACCTTTGTTTTCCAAGAAGGGAAATTTGAAATACTTACTGAAAGTAAGCAATGAGAAAGCTTAAGAGTGTTTTAGAATAAGTACACTTACTAGCTGTGTAAAACGAACAGTTGCAGCTCCCTTTGGGGGTAAGCCTTCAGGAGCCAAGAAACACAACCCCCCAGTCTGAAAGAAATAAAAGAATAAAAAAATATTGATAAGATATTTATACACTTGTCAAAATAACTTTTCTTTTTCTGAACTTCAGTACAGTAACCATTCTTCTACTTACTAGAATGTTTGGCCTGTTGCAGTCACAAGACTTGCTTACTTGGATGAATGTGTTTTCACATCTTACACACCTATGGATCACAAACATGAAGAATGCACTTGAAATGTAGTCAAGTATGATACTTAGCCCTCAGTGAAAGCTGATTACATTGCAGGCCCAGGAACAGCATCGGCAACTTCACTAGTTCGAACTGAAATTCAAAAGTTATTACTGATTTGTTTCTACTATCAGTGAAGTAGAAAATAAATCAAATAATTAATTATTGGAATAAGAATTCTGTTCTGTTTCCAATCCAAAGCCTGCTTTTTAGTCACACTATAGCAAGACAAAAAAACCAAGCTGCTGGCCATATAAGGACTTCAGAAAGCACAAAACACGGTGGGTTTGATACAGGATTTCCAGTTCCCTGTCTTCAAAACTGTCATCCCAAAGATACAGTCTGTTCCTCAGGAATATTCCATTTAAACTAGCATGACACGTTCAAATTTATCATCACAAAAGGCAAAGAGCACCCACCTGCTTCCTGATGCATCTGAGGCAGAGAATGACTGCTCACTTCCATTACAATGTATGCACAACGCTTCATTAAGCAAAATGCCATCGATGCTTCTTTCCACTAAGCAGAAAAGAAAAGCAGCTGTGATAAAACTGCCTGATGCAAAGTGTCACATAGGTTAAGAGTGAAAAAATTCAGTGTCTGTGCAGATCTAAAATAAATTCAAAGAGTTTATTTTAAAAAATCAACAGCACAACATGCAAATAATATCCACTATAAATGCACATTCATGTAGGTATGTACGTACACATGCAGTTCAGTTTTAAATGAGAAATGCTACATGTCATGTCTGGTTTGGCTGTTCCTCTTATTTATTCTGAATAAGATTTCAAAAAAAGGTCTCACTGCAAAGCAAAAGTTCAAAACAACAAGTTTGCAAATTACTGGGAAAATAAATTACATTTCATCTGAAATGATTCATGGAAATGTCAGTTTCCAAGTTTCAAAACGGCATCTTTCACCAAATATATCATCTGGCAAGAGACCTCAAATCTACTTATTTAAAAAAAAAATCCAAACCAAAGAAAATTTAAAAAATACAGTACTAATGTACCTGCATGCCTAATTATGGAATCAGCTTTGCTCACAATATTTTATCATAAAGGCCCAGAATGTATTTTGTAACTCTGATAAAGTTCAAAGTAGAAGACTGGTATTCAGTGTTTTCCAGATTCCTAGGAAAATTTATGATTGATATGGAACAAATACTAGAGAGCATCAAGTAAGAAGAACAGCTAGAGGGCAGCACAGGTATAAGGAGGCACATCTCAAAGTCACAGGTACAGGTGTCTCAGGGAGGCACGAAATCCACTGACACTAATGCACAGCCATTTGCTTGGTTTGTCCAGCCTGTTTCCTTCCACCTACTCATGCAGGTATAATTCCTTTTCTTTATACTTCAAAACATTGTAATGTTTTTATAATCTACACTGACAGTGTTTTTATTCCAGCTTTAATGACAATGGAACTTTAATTTCATTGCCAAAGAGCTTGAAGGAAGTGATACACCAGTATTCATTTATGGAATGTTTCCATAATAGTTTTTCATTGCAATGGTACAGATTTATCCGTTGTCTTTCAGAAATGATGATTAAGATCAAGAGTAATGTTGAATTTTTACATTAGACATGAAAACAAATGTAAAAATGTAAAATATTTTTCTTATTTAACAGAAAAGCATATCTTAGTAAACTCAAATATCTAAAACAAGTGCTATCACCTCATAATTGATTTTTTTTTAACCTAGGTATTTTTTTACCTAGTATTTCATTAATGGGGCATTTACAATTTCCTTTTGAAGTCAGGCCTTTGGGGCAAGTAATACAATTCCATCCATCTTGAGTAACTCCACTCTAAAATAAAACATAAAACTATTAGAATTTTCAAAAGCATAGAGGTCACCCAGTATTTGTGAAGAATCTGGGAAATGTGTTCTGATAAAACATTGAGAACATTCATGGAGCTTTTAAAGATAAAAAAAAGGCTAAACAATCTGGCAAAAGCAATTTCTAGCAGACACACACAAAAAAAGTTAAGCTCTTCCAAACCTATTAGCTTATATCCTTCAGAGAAAATTACAAGTAGAATGTTTAAAATGAGATACATTGAATAAACATAATAATGCATACATAGACATTTGGCATATAAATTGCATATTGCAATTGCATATATATATAACAGAAATGGAAGAGTTCTAAGTGAAGCACTTTATATAATTGTTTGGAATTTTGTACCTATCCAGACAGTTCACATCCACACTTATTTTATACCATGAAGCAACTGCACTACAGGTAAAAACCACCAAGGAAAATGAAGATAAATGCTTCTCCTCAAGTGCTACTGATGTTACTCCCCTCTCCACTATCATCATTTTATCTTTGCAAAAGCCTTGGCAATAGACCAAAGGCAGATGCCACCATTGCAGGAAAGAGGAAGAAACAGCAAAATTTCCCAACACGAAAGGATATGTGCCAAAGTCTTTGTCTAACACAGCAAGAAGATGAAAAGGGAAATTACCTACATTGCACATTAGCCACTGAACACCTAACTCAGGCAAGTAAACTGCTCTCCTAAGAGTTCTTCTATAGTTATTGAAGGCAAAGAAGTATTCAGGAAGGCTTCACCCTCAAAGGTTGATTTGTTGGAAAAATACATTTTTCCATATAGTGCTTACTATAATGGGAAAAATCTGGTTAAGCTTTGTGTCTCTGTATCATTTATGAGATTATGACACAAAATTATAGCTTAATTAGTCAAGGAAGGTCAGAAGAACGGATCAAACTATAATTATAATTAAAGTAACATAGTAGGAGCAGTTCATTTTGAAGCAAGAAGATGAAACATCGCAGATTATGAAGGTACAGCCCTAAATATTACAATAATAGTGTTTACATAAATAATCAGTTAAAATACCTATGAGCTGAAAAGCATCTTTAACATTGTGTTCTCTGGGCAAGGACAAAGCAGAGAAGAAAAGCAGTGGAAGGAAGTTAAACACTTAAAAAAAAAATTCTTATTTTGTCTGTGGGGTCAAATTTGTAATGAAAAAAGCCTGTAAAATAACAGAAACAGACAATTCTAAATTGAAAAACAATACTATATATAAGCATGGTCCTAAAAAATCCCAACCAAAGACTATTTCACAAAAATATTTAAATTAATGAAAAATAACTTGCAGTCAGGATAAAATTTAAAATCAAAAACCACAAAATGGTTATGATCAGTATTTTATCATTATGGCAAACATGACACATTCCATACTTACCATATTTTCTGGGCATTTTTCACAAGTAACAGAGAACCCACCATTACCAGAAACCATCCTGTATCCTGGCTCACATACACAGGAATTACCTGAAGAAAGCAAAACAAATGCACTTTTATTCTACATAAAACTGACCAGTTGCATTAGAATACTAAGAACAACTACTACTGTTCTCAACAGATCAAGATGGATTATTAGATAGACAGGAAACACTTGAGTGAGATGTAAATGAAAACTGTCTTGCTTTTTAAAAAATGCCCACGTTATGGTTTGCACACAGATGTTTTAGGAGAATGTTACAATGCTGACTGATCTACAAAGAGGGAACAGAGACCCACAGCTTGTATTTTGTGGGTTTTTAAATTAAAATTTTACCAGTTGATCTGCAACTGCTGTAATTTCTCCATCTAAATCTTGCTACAACCTTTCCTCCCTATACCACCAGCATTATATGTTTGTATACACGTTTTATTTTTTCAATTTGAAGTCAGTTCTAAACCCAAAATGTGTTCTTATGAAAAGGCTTTTCAACATTTAACTGTAGTATGAAAACCTGTTTTAAACTCAAGGCTTTTAAAATTGTGCATGGGGATCAAGGTTTATATTGATTGGTTTTCAGTGAGTAAACAGAACATAATTAACATTTTTTATGAAATGAAACACGATTTTCATGGCCATCTGCTATTGCTCAACAACATTTTTTTAAATAAATTTTTCCTGACTCAGTGTCAAGAACTTCTCTCTGTACTTTTAAACAAATACCACGAACCAAAATTGATTGTATGTACTAATAAACTGTTTTTATTGTTTAGGCTTAATCAATTGTGCAAGCAAAAATAATGCCAAATTCTGTGGTGGAAAGTTTTATACCCTTAAAGTACATTCTAACGAGACCAGCTGTGCAGAAACACTTGTCAAAGTGACCAACCATTTCTACTTAATTCTAAAGAAGAAAATGCCCAATTGGATTAGATTAAAGAAAACTTTGAGTTGTGACACTCACAGTGACAATACCTAGATTTTAAGGGATGTCACCTGAAAGCAGAATCTAGACTGATGAGCTAACCAGGGAGTATATGGGCAACCACAAGTGGAATTCAGCCAAGATGCAAACAGCACTGAGTGGCACCTACCTACACTGCTCCAGTAAGACCAGCAGGAAAAAGTAAACCCTTGACCTCCCCTTGGAATTTTCCTCTCCTTGAAGCCCTTTATTTAGAGAAAGATTCAGCCTAAGAGGGAGTTATGGATCTAGGCACCCACGTTATCAGGGGTTCTGAGAACAAATACAGTATTTTTTCCCAGTAAGTGAAGGATTAGTCTTTAGGGCACCATGGTGGTGGTGGAAAACGTGAGCAGCTTTCACGCAGCAGCGGTGAACACAGCCCTCCACACTGCTGCTTCTGACTGAAGTAACAATTCTGAAGAGAGATGTTGTTGGGTCTCAGTCTCAAATCTGTACACGCAACAGGGAATTCCCACTCTTGTTGAACTGTGTATTTATAAAAGATGGACCCTTTAAAACCTCCTTATGCCTTAAAGAAAGAAGCCAACTATGTGTACCTTCCATTTTGTACTGTCAGACTGTTCTGTATCTGCTCCAAGTTCCCGTGTGGGACTTGGACTGGCATAGGCACAGCCTGAGGACCTCAGACACTTGGTATCTCAGACAATCAGGTTTGACAAGGAGTTTGAAGTTACTGAAGCGTTCTAGAACATAATTTCAGGGCCCTGTGGAATTTTACACATAAAAAAATGCAACTACAATATAATGCTTGAGGAAATAAAGGTAATTACAAAAAGGCTGGAAACAATTTCTCCGAGCTGTATCTCAGATACATCACAGCTATGCTGAGGCCTCTCGGGTCTTTGCGGGATCCCGGCCCCTTCGCGCCTTTCCCAGACCTGCCCGAGAGCGGCAGTTCCACCGCCACAGCCTGAGCCGCGGCAGCACATCTCCCGCTGTTGGGGGCGGATTCAGTGGGGAGCCGCCCGAGCCCCGCCTCCCCATCGCTCACCGCCGGCGCTCTGCCGCTGGTGGGCCCCGCAGGGCGCGCAGGCCAGGCGGGAGCTGTCGAAGTAACGGTCGGCGCCGCAGTCGGCGGGGCGTTGGAGCGGGACGGAGAAGCCGCGGGCGGGGGGCAGCGCCGCCGACAGCGCCAGGAGCAGCGCGGCGGCGGCCCCGCGGCCCCGCGTCGCCATGGCCACCGCGCGCCTCGCCCAGCGCGCCGATTGGCCAGAGCAGCGCGGTACGGCGAGCGCCGGGGGTCCGCCGCCGCAGCATGCGAACCGTTCGCGGGCCGGGCCGGGGGAGGGGGCCCCAGTTTACGTATTTCGTCTACAGAGTTTTGTTCATCTTGTGCGAGATCAGGAGCGAGAAATGAGAGGACACCGAGGCCCGATTTGCACTTTTCGGTACCTCGTCTCTAGAATTGGTGCAGTGTATCATATAAATGTAACGCATATTGTCTCCCCAGAAATTTCACCCTAGAAAGTTAAGTGGTAGCAAGGTGAAAACACAAAATGCCTACAACAATGGATGCTCAGCCAAAGTTACTCCCCTTTACCTTTGACACCTTTGTCACGCTCTTGTTCACATTCCACAGAATGACAGAAAGAGTTGGTTGGAAAGGACCGCAGTGGGTCATGTGGTAAAACCTCCCTGATCAAGCAGGATCATCCCAGAGCACAGGGCACAGCATCGCGACCTGAGAGTCCTTGAATATCTCCAGTGAGGGAGACTCCACGTCTCTGGGCAGCCTGTTCCAGTGTACCTGAACAGTAAGTTCTTTATGCTCAGGTGGAATTTCTGTGCATGTTTCTACCTGTTGCCTTTTCTCTCATTCCCTCAGATGTTGCCAAAACTTTGCAAGACACCGTGTCTTGCATTTTAGTTATTTCTCATTGTCCCTCTCCAGTGTGCTAATTGCCTAACTATTATGATTTTCAACATTAGCATGTTTTATTTCTCACTGGATTAATTTTGTTGGCTCAACAACTGTTGAAAGGTTGAGTTGATGTTTTCAAGTCGAATTATCTGTCCCCAGGCTCAAGTTCATGTAAACTTGACTGTGTAAAGATGTAACTTTCTACCGATGTGCTTGATTTGTGAAAAGCTACACCTTGTACCCTGCACAGAATAAACAATATCTTATTTTCTAAACAAGACACTCTCTGTGTTGAGGGAGCTCCTAAAGTCGGCAAGATTGCTAGGTTCATCTCCAATAAATACTAGAGGGTTTTTTTCCTACGTAAAATTGAGCAGACAAGTAGTGGATATGCATTGAAAGACAGGGAAGGCAGGTAGGGTAAACATTAGGAAAAATATCTTGCTTGCACAACCAAAGTACTCTGCTTCTGCCCTTCCCACTTAACCTTGAATCTTTTCTTCTTCTCTTCCATTCCTCCATCCCTGCCTTCCTTTCCTCTCACGACGCAGGCTTGTGCAAGCCCGAGCTGCAGTAGAAATCGTGTCTAGGTATTGGAAAAGCAGCGGTGAGTGGTGCCTGAGGCTGGGCACGCGCCCGCACCGACGGGAATGAGCCTGAGGACAGCGCGGCACCGGAGCGGTACCTGTGTGACCGATCTCTACACACAGCTCTGTCACCGTACAGGTTTATCACTATGCAAATCTATAATCATGCAGATCTATTATTACACAGCTCCCTCAGGTATACTTAGACGGGGATCACACACCAACCTCCCGATCAGAGAGCGCATGCGCACTGCCTGCAGCGCAGCTCCCACCCGCGCGCCGATAGGGGCGCGCGCGCGGCCCGCGCACGCGCGGCCGCAGCGGAGGGGGCGGGGTCACGGAGCCCCGGTGCTTTCCGCCCCGCCCGGAGGTGCGCGCGCAGGCCCGCGCTCGCGGGCCGGAAGCGCTCGCGCAGCACAGCTTCCCCTAAGCGTTAAAGGGGGGCAGTGGAGGCGGCGCCATCTTGGCGGAGCCGGGAGCTGCGGGTCCCGTCCGAGCGGCGTGTCCGGTGGGTGCGTGGATGGATGGCGTGAGGGACAGAGCACGCCTCCCCGGGGTGTGGCGTGTGGCCGAGGGCGGTGCGGAGTTTGCCGGTTCTCGGTTGCCCGACCTTCGCGGAACCGCTGCGCAGCAGCTCCGTGTGCCCCGGCCTCCTCGTATCCCTGGGCTTTCCACCCCCCTTCCCCGCTCCCGATGTCTCCGTCAGCCCTGTCCCAGTGTCGGGAAGCAGACGGGCTTCTTCGTGGGGGCGGAGCACCGACGGCTCTGGCGGGCCGCAGCGCGTGTGGCGCGGGGCGGCCTCCCCATGCCCCGTCCCCCTCGCCCGTTCTCTGCCCCGCCGCCCGCGGCGGCTGCCTCCACCAGCGCTGGTGCCGGCGGAGCGACTTGTTCGAAAGCCGTGCCGTGCTACATTCGACCGTGTAGCGGGCCCAGCTGCAGAGCTCACTCACGTTTTCCTTCAGCATTGTGAAAACTGCTATTCGCAGTAGCCTGCTTCCTCTATTAAGGCTTATTTGGAAGAACAGAATAAGAAACCTTCCTGTTCCGCTGGTTATTCTATACTGGTCCAGTTAGTAGTCGGGGTGTTTCTTGTGGGTGGTTCTTTGTAGCTTGGAGTCTGTGTAATCTTTCAGTGTTATGATAAAAATACTAGTCTAGTGCAGACTTAGTTTCCTATTGTGTTTACAAGTTGTGGATTATTTTAATGGCTTTAATGTTTGGAATATTCTGAGGTTGTGGAAGAATAGGTATTGTACTGTTTTCTAGCCAATTTTGCTCATATATAAAATTTCATAAAACTGTGTACACTTCTGTGCTTTTAAGTTGTGGCGTGAAGTCGTTTATTTATTCTCCAAATCCTTGCTCTCTGAAGTCCTTTTTCAGTTAATGAATTGCTCTTACTTTTCATGACAAGTCAACTCTTTTTGGTTATGCACCTTAAGTTGTTGGATGACTTGTCTATGCTTTCTACCCATGTGTGATTGTTTACTATACAGTCAGTAAGAGCTATTATTTGAACTTGCATTTGTTTATGGACTTCTTAGAGATCACATTATGATCTGGAATCAATGTATCTGGTTTTCACCACTGAAGGTTGTGTATGGTATCCCTGGTGCATCGTGGAGAACTTGCTGTTTATCACCGAAGAATTATGGAGGAGAGCTGTTGTGAATGATGTTTAAAAATTGGGATAAGAAAGCGGAATTGTGAATCCAGAAGTACCACAGATTAAATACATCATGAAGTAGCAGGGCAGCGGATTTGCTTTTTCAAGACATGAAGGTGCTGTATGAAAATTCTGCCCTTGAATTCTCCATGCTTTTTGGCACTGCCATTGCATCTGTTGAGAAGACACATTGTAAAGTGTTCTGGGTCTGGCTGGGATGGAGTTAACGTTCTTCACAGCAGCCCATACAGTTCAGTTTGGATTTGTGGCTAAAGGAATGTTGACAACACATCGGTGTTTTGGCTGTGGCTGAACAGCACTTGTACAGTATCAAGGCTTTATCTGTTTTCCTTGCTCTGTTCCTCCAGTGAGTGTGCTCAGAGTCGGTGAAGCTGGGAGGGACATGGCTGGGGCAGCTGACCCAAACTCACCAAAGGGTTATTCTTGTGACGTGTAGATCGTCCTGGGCAACAAAAACTGAGGTAGAGGAAGAAGTGTTTTGATGGTTTTGGTTTCTTTGGGGGAATTTTTTCTTGGCTCCCAAGGCAGTTGTTATTTGGAGGAAGGCTGGACATCAGTCAGCCTGTGGGAGGTGCAATTTGGTTGAGTGATTTCCTTTGTGTTTTTGTTTCCACTGATGAAACTGTCTTGACCCACAAGGTTCTGGACTTTGTTCTTTCCCATCCTGCTGATGGGGACGAGGCGTGAACAATCAGCTGTGTGGGTGCTTGGCTGCTGGCTGGGGTCAACTCACCACAAAAGTACAGAGAACAGATGGTCTTTAGACAAGTTTCTAAATGGGCAGTTGTTTTTGGTTTGTTGTGCTTACAGAGTACTGGTGCAGAAGTGATGTGGAGTCCATTAGTGACAGAATTTGGGCTTTGCTCTTGTTTTGCTAAGTTCAGGTGGAGTGACAGTTACGGTTATTGACAGATAACTTGTCATCAGGATCTAGTGCTTTATGGAGCAAGGTTTGTAGGAGAAGTATTCTCAAATGCTTGGAGTGTTGGGCTGTTGTGTTTGTTTTAAAGGAATGCAGTAACTTGCTACAAAGGCATGTGTTTGTTCTGAGAAGGTTGTTCCATTTATTGTGTGATATTAAAAAAAGTTGAAAATAAGGGCGTGTTAAGTCAGTGTATTCAAGCTTTTCTTGTTCGTAGGTTTGAAAGGCAGTAGATTAAGGATATAGGGAAAATACTGAAGCTGGCTTTGTAAATTCAGGTACTTTCTGAAGTTTGTCCTTGTTGGATGTTTTTGCTCTTTCATTGGATGGTCTTCACTGTGTATGTTAAGTGCAGTGCTGGACTGGTGAGTAGCATACACTTGTTGAGAAATTTGAAACCAGGTGGATTTCGGAAGAATGGACATGTCGTATAATCCTGAGACGGACCTAAGCACCTTTCAAGAACTCAGTTGAGAACTGTTCCCTTGATACACTGTCAGTCTGTTTTATTGCAACAGTTCAGTGTGGCACAATTGATGACCAAGTAATCTCATCGCATTTTCATCGTTTCCAGAAGTCAACTTAAATTTTGAATTTCTTTGCTTCTAAAACGGAAACAGATGCAGTGCATGGCACCTTGGAACATGGAAGGAGTTCTTCACATGGGTTCATAACATGCTTGGCATTAGTATTAGCCACTGCTATGGATGGGCTGCAGCAGTGTAGCACAGTGTGTAAAGCAAAGTACAGGTATCAGCCATTAATTATGTTTCGTTTTCTTTCCACAGTTAAGTTGATTTTACAGAATTTATCAGGTCTCCAAAGCAGAAACAGGTAAGCTGCCAAAAGCTTAACGCTTCTCACTGAGTATTGTGGCAAGATCATACACAGCCTTTTTTCCTCACAGACTTGTGGCTGGCAACTAGGATATGCTTGTGGCCGCTGCAGTTAATACTCTGACTACGCCAAAGAGACAACATTTTTGAATGCTGAGGAAACATACATTATTGAACAGAACTGATCACTGGGTAGAGCAACTTGTCAAAGCAGTAAAGTCATCACTATTTGTGAATTACTTCATTTTTCTGTGACATAGTTACTCTTTTTCCTTTTATCAACTAGTGTCCTGTTCAAAAGTAAACTGGATTTTTTTGTTCCTTAGGAGTGGGCAGAGATCTCTGGCATATAGTAACTATGCCATGAAAGACTAGAGGTGTTCTTTAGGTATTGTAGATGGTGAGGAGTGACTTAGGTGGATTTTGTTGCCCTTAGGGTAGGGAATATTGATAGATTAGTGCGTGTGTGCCGGTGGAGTAGCTAATTGTTCTGACTAATCAACATTCAGTGAATTGTGTTTTAATCTTGTTCTCGTGAACTTGTGGGTTTTTTGATACCTTCTCTCTTCATGAGACAAGGGCATTCATTAAAAAGGCTCTAGCTTCTTAAGTGATAAGATACTATAATAGCTGAGTACTAAAGACGTGCTATCATGTGTACCTTTTTGTCTGCAGGTGATTTTTGCTGTGGGTTGAGCTCAGCATGGCTGTAGTCATCCGTTTACAGGGGCTTCCTGTTGTTGCGGGTCCTCCAGATATTCGTCGTTTCTTCTTGGGATTGAATATTCCTGATGGAGGTGTGCATATTATTGGAGGAGAGATTGGGGAGGCTTTTATTATCTTTGCCACAGATGAAGATGCACGGCGTGCCATGAGCTGTTCGGGAGGGTTTATCAAGGACTCGCGCATAGAGCTCTTTCTCAGCAGCAAGGCAGAGATGCAGAGTACCATAGAAATGAGCCGAAAACGATTTGACCGCGGGGGGCGAGAAAGTATGTCTGGCTCTAGAAGAACTAATGGTTCTAGTACATCCAGCGTTGGAGATATACCACATTTAGTTACAGCTTCTCCAAAAGGAATAAGAAAACCTAGTTACGGGCCACCAAATCGCCTGGAGGCTGGTTTCCATACCAACGGCACAAGATATGGTGATATGGGAATACCCAAGTCAAACTATCAGTTAAGAAAGGATTCTCACCCGTTTAACCCAGATGATCGTTACTTATTTCTACGTGGTATACCTTACTCTGCAACAGAAGTTGAAGTGCGTGCTTTCCTATCGGGGATACGTGTGGATGAAGTGATTCTGATAAAGCACCGCAATGGTTTAAACAATGGTGATTGCTTGGTAAGATGTGCTACACCTGGTGATGCCTTAGAAGGACTTAAACGTCACCGACAATACATGGGTCAGAGGTTTATAGAAATTAGTCCAACTACAGAGGAACGGTGGATTGAATGTGGTGGGAGGATAGACATGCCAGATGAAATGGATCACTTTTTGTGTGAAGACCATTCTCCGAGAAGTTCAGGCTACATGCATTCAAGGAAGCATTCTCGTTCAAGATCACCGAGGAGACAAAGAGCACATTCTCGTTCATCTCCCAGTCAGGAATACTACATACACTTAAGAAATTTATCTTTTAATGTGGAGAAGAGAGATTTGAGAGATTTTTTTCCTGATCTGGATATACACAGCAAACAGATCAAGATTCTAACAGATAAGCATCAGAAAAGGACTAGAGATGCCTTTGTGGTGCTAAGGAGTGAGAGAGAATATCAGGCTGCTTTGGAATGTCATAGAAAGGTTCTTCTCAATCGTCCTGTGTACATTTTTCCAATTTCAAGAAAGTCAATGTTGAAAATAATTGACTCTTGTGAGAGGAAAAGATCACTGGACAGAGATCATCTTGGACAGGCCATATCAGAAAAAAGTTACCGGGAAGGTCATTCCAGCCCTAAGACTTGTGTTTATGTAAGGAATTTTCCATTTGATGTGTCAAAAATTGAAGTGCAGAAGTTCTTTGCGAGATTTGATATTGATGAAGATGATATTTACTTGCTGTATGATGAAAAAGGAGTTGGACTGGGAGAAGCACTAGTGAAGTTCAGATCTGAAGAACAAGCTATGAAAGCAGAAAATTTAAATCGTCAAACATTTTTGGGAACAGAAGTTTTAATAAGACTTATATCTCAAGATCAGATGCAGAAGTTTGGTGTAGCTGCACCATTATCTGCATCAAATCAAATGCACGGTCATTCACATCTGTATGACAGAGGTGACCTCTCCCGTCCAGTTGGTTCACCATCTGGGCCACCACAAGGGCCACCCATGCATTCATTTGGTCCCCCTGGGAACTTCAGGCATCATTCTGAATTTAGACATCCCCCTGAGGACTTCATGTGCCCTCCTAAGGATTTTAGGGGTCCACCACCCCTCATGGATTTTGGTGGTGACAGTGAACCTTTTGGCAGAATGGAGTTCGGGAATAATAAAATGGGAAATTTTCCTGAAGGAAGATTTATGCCAGATCCAAATTTCAGTGGTGGTTCTGAACGTGTTGTTCCTATTCTGTTGAAAAATTTACCTTTTAAAGCTACTCCTAATGAGATTCTGGATTTTTTCTATGGCTACAGAGTGATACCAGAGTCAGTTTCTGTGCAGTACAATGAACAAGGATTACCTTCTGGTGATGCCATCGTTGCTATGACAAACTATGAGGAAGCTATGGCTGCTATTAATGAACTGAATGATAGGCCCATTGGTCCACGGAAAGTTAAGTTGAGTTTGCTGTAAAGGAGGAAAAGATGCTCTAATAACACATTCTAGGTTTGACAGTATTGACAGTTATTTTAACTTTGAATTACTGGAAGATGCAAAACAGTTTCCATCAACGGTTGTAAATAATACCCAGTTCAGTTGTTTCGCTCTTGGTTGAAATACCTGTAGGACATGAAAAGTCATACATCAAGGTATAAAGGGATGGAGTTGTAATGCTTTGGGTTTTTTTTTTTTAAGATTAATTCCAGTCTTATGTCTTTGCATCAAATAAAAACGTAAGTGCTGGTTGACTCACCACACAAACGGTTCAAATAGAAGATTTTCAGTGCTACTTGCATTAGTAAATGAGACTTCTTACTAAGGTTAGCTTAGTAAAATTTTAAAAATTACTGAATTTTTTTTTGGTTTTTGTTTTTTTGTGCAAACTTTTCAGGTTTTATTCGGTTTCATATGTTTGCAGGCATTCCTGTTTAAGAGCTTCCTGTTCTCATTAGCTGGCTTTGCAATTTTTTTAAAATAAAAAGGAAATTGCCATTTAAATGTGTGTCTTATATTTAAAATTTGTATAGTTAAGGGTCTCAACTATTATGCTCAGCAGCTCTGAGTCTTGGTGAGAATGATGCTGGCTGCTTCCTCTGGAGACTGAACTGGTAGTTTGTCAGCACAGCAAAGGATGGGTAGTTTACAGAGATTGCAGAGGCTGTATTCATCATTTAGGCTTTTTCTCTCACTCATTGTAGTACCTTGAGGCAGAAAATGAATGTTGGAGTTAGATCAAGAATTCTGACTTCGGTGGTTTTATCTTCATATGCTGCAGAATATGAATACTAATTGGCTAATGATGTCTGGATGCATTCCAGGTCAATCTCTGATTAGTTGTAACTAACATCTGTCACTGGCAACCAAGCTGACAACCAACTATGTTATTTTCTTACATAATAAAATAAATGTTTATGTCAGCATTTAGAACATGTTGTTTCATTGGTTTGTTACCAGCATATTTAAATTTTAGGAAGAAATAAAAGTTTGGAAAAGCTGTGTCTTCAAAATTAAGGCTTAGTAGGAAAATTTGTGTGGGCAAGGACTTTTGTTGACATTGCAACTCCTCAAGGTAGTATCTGTAGTACCAAAGGATTAAGTTGCAGTCCTCTCAAACTGAGACAAGAAGGTTGCAACTTGGCAGTGAAAGCTTTTAACCTTTGCTTGTTCAATACCCAGAATTCCTAAATTCATGAAGTAGGGAGGTCTCTATCCAATCCCCCCCTCAAAGCAAGTTCCAGCTACAGTGGGCGACTCAAGGCCTTGTCCACTGCATCTTTAATAGCTTTAAGGACAGAGCTGTCTGGGCAGCCTTTCCAGTGAATGTTCCCCCCCTCACTGGTGGTCAAACCTTAATTACTTTATGTGAAATCATCATTGTAATTGCAGAACTTCCATGCCAACTGTTTAGTGCAAGCAAACAAAATTAATGATTTTTTTGTTCTGTAATATTTACAAGATTAGTGTAGCTTTATTTCTTCTGCATATTATTTGTTCTGTGTTTAAAGTGCCAAGAAAAAAGCTTTTTGAATGATAATACAAGGTCTGTATATGTGGATTTCTCTGAGCAAAGAAATGTAATGGCCAAGTTTTCAAATTCTGAACACTTAGCATATTGTTTTTTGCTTTCTGGTAGGAATTAGCTTTTGAGTCATACAGTTTTGAATCCTCCTCTGAACTTAAAAGGAATTAAAGCCCAACAATTTTCTGCTTTATTTAATTGCTGCTGTAAAAGAGATCAGGGAGATAGAAGATGTTGCAGGGAAAATAAAGCCATGAGAATCTTCAAAATAAACTTCCCTGATCATCATGTTGAAAGCTTTATTGTGAATATTTTTCTAAGCCAGTATCTTTACTACTAAGCTGTGCTGAAAATGTGAATACAACTAACTTCTCCAGTTAATCAGTTTTAGATGATTTGTTGATTTTAAAGCACTTCTACAAAGGAGATTTCAAACTTGGAGGCTGGAAAGGTAAGTTTAGTAAGTTGTTTTGCCAGTAAAGTGTGAGATTATCTTTTAGAAAAAATTTATGTTTTCAGAAAAGGTTAAGAGTAATTGCTAATAAGATACCATTCGTTTTTTAGATGGTAAACTTTTTCCCCACTTTTATGTAAAAAAGTACCATAAAGCTTGTAATGATAGTCTTAATTAAGACATTACAAAATGGTCTTGTTTCCCCTGTATCTGATTTGTATTTAATTTAAAGCCAGATTAGAGTTTCTGACTACTTTAGGTTAATCTGAAATGTTTGATTGATAGTCCAAAAAAATTTTCTTTTTTCAAGGTCTATAAAGAGCTGTTTCTCAAAGTACGTACAGGTGCACTGAAACATGGGAAACTCGGCAAGGGATGCCAGGACATCAGTTAAATAATAAGGTTAACAGGAGAATGGGTTCTTAGTTTATAGCTGTTACCTGATTGGTGTTTTGGGTCTGTGTGTGTCTGTCTGCCTCTGTTCCCCCTGCCTCTATCATGCCCCTGGGCATTACATTCAGATTCTGCCTGCCTGCATGGTACAGGTGCATGGCGATGACAGCATTTCCTGGTAACAGGGTTTTATAGCATTAGATGCTTAGTGGTTTGGAGGCACTGTATTTCCAGTGCAAAGGACAAATCAGAGACTGACTATAATTACTAAGTACCATCCATATAATGAGTAACAAATGAAATGCTACAGTTTGTGATGCTGATACAAGACATGGCAAGTTTCCTTAATTATGCCTTCTCTGAAGTTGCTTTTGTTACCATTGTCCAAAAATTCTGATGTAAAAGAGATCAATTTCTGTTGTCGAAAACTAGAAACAGTGATCACCTACGAAAGCAGATTGAGGCATTTAGGGGAGGTCCAAAAGAACAGTGATGAGCACCCTTAATCCCAAAGGAATGTGTCAGTGTGTTCAACAGAGAGGCAAAATAGTCCAGGCAAGAGTGGATACATTCCTGCATCATCTAGGTGCCAGTAACAAAAAATACAAACGAGTGAATGGAATAACTGCAAGTCAGTCTTGCAGTATGCACTCGTACCATGAGAAAATTCTTTGCAGAAGTATCTTTAGGTTATATTTAATTCTTTACTAACATCCTAAATTGGTATTCTGGCTGTGAAGTATTTTAATCAGGGACTCTTTATTTGTAGTTTCGAGGTCACAATTTCACAATTTCTTAACTCTGCAACATGCAGAGTTAAGACATCACGCATGCAGGACGAAGTTGCCCAGCCTTGTACTTCTTTTATGGAAGTTTTTTCTGTGATTCCTGAAGTTGCCTTTTTTGTGATATAGGAACAATGAGTTTCATGCTTGTGAACTTGCATAATCTTTTAGAGGGCAATTAATGTAAACAAAACTGCCCTTTTTTCAGAAATGCTTTCTCAAGGCATAGTACACAAATACTTGCTCTTTGTATTTATGTATATTACATGAAAACCTGAAATTGTTATGAAGTTAGCCATCTGTTTTGAAGATGGACAATATTATTGTTTGTGAAATGGTAAAGTGGTGATCACCAGAATCCTGATGTGATACAACTGTTAATTGAAGTGCCTTAGTTGCTGAAATACATAGGAATTAATTACACAGAGACTTTAAAAAGTTTTGCTCATTGGTATTTACGCCTTGCCAGCAGTAATTCAATGTTAGTGGTATGTAATGCTGGTGTAAAATTATTTTCTGTGTTTAAAGCAGAACGCTATATTAAGAACTTTTCACTTACTTTTATCACATTAATGTTTGGCAAAACCTGTTTTTTCACACGTCAAAACAGGTATGTATTGCATACTTTGCATCAGTGGACAAAAGTAGTATCAATATTATAAATGCACTTCTGGTTTATTTCTGTAACTGAAAGAAGATTTTGTTATAACTTAAAATTGTTTTCCCAGTCACAAGTTTAAATTCTTCTGGATTTGTTCTTTAGGAGATACTAAAGGTGGAGGTGGTAGCAGCTTTCTGGCAGACAGCCATACACTATTAAAAAATGAACACATGCAACCTCTATCTCCAAACAGGACAATAAATTACACTCAAAATGTGTAATTTCTTCTGTGTTTGATGGAACCAGTAACTGAATTGTGTAGCTAAACACATGAAATTTGATCTATGTATATAGCATATCAACTAATATAATAAACATCAACTACATAAAATATCCACTAGTTTTATTATGAAGGCACTTTTATTTAAAAGCAAAGCAGCATTGAACATAAGATACTGGGCCTGGTTCTTATTTGTTCATTCTGTGTGTGTAAAGGAATCAAAAGTCATCTGTACCTGATGAAAGCCTGAGGAAAACGAAAATAAGAAAAAAGTACACCTCACACCCTGCCTTCTGCCATCCAGGGTGGATAGCAAAATGAAGTCTTAACAGATTGCTGCTGCAAACAATTTCTTAATTACTACAGTTTAGGATGTATAAACCCAATTATAACAGTTACAGCTAGAGTACCAAAATTCAAGAGGTGTTTAGTTAGAGAGGTAATATATTGGCAAAGTAACAAGAAAACAATGCTCATAACTGCTTGAAAGCTTAGTGCAGTTTTTGGACACTGTTCATCACGTAAGTTTAAGCAAATGTGATTACAATATAACATTTATGCAAATATAATACAGGCATCTATTTAAATATTTAATTTTCTAGCTACTGAAATTGTCCACTTTCAGTGGATTTTTTTCCATTCTTTGAAACTGGTCATTTGTTGTCTGGCACTCTAGAATCAGTGCTGATTCTTGCTCCTGCTGGACTTCTAAATATATAGCCCCAGTGAAATTTTAGATCCAACATATAAAAGCCTATAGGTAAAGGGTTGGGTTTTTTTCCCCTTAATAAAAAACCTCCTCTTAGAACTACTTTGCTATCTCACTTCCTTAGTAGCATCAAATTCGTCCTCCTCATCCTCCTCTTCATCATCTTCATCTTCCTCCTCATCCTCTTCTTCATCTTTTCGTAGCTTTCTGCGGGAAATCTGCTAAAACAAAAATCCAGCAAAAGGATATCAACTGTTTGTTCTCTGTAAACAAAAAATATTTCTCCACTGGCATTCTCAGTCTAAATGTTTGTAGGGTTTTCATTTGGGGGAGGTGTAAGTTGTTTATTAACTCTTCTTAACATGCACACCAATGGAATGACACATGACACAATAAAAATACTATAATAATTTTTAAAAGCTAAAAAAAAAATCCATGTAGCCATTGACAACTATTATAGGATAGGGAGAATTTTCTTTTTACCCAATTAATGCTAAAAATCAACAAGATGCAAATCAGTTTTTTTCCTGAGTTGGCTGTTGAAACATCAGGCTGAAGATGAGTATTAGGGCCTAATCTGATTTTGAAGACATCAGACCTCTTCAGTTAAAAGCTCAAAATTATGCTGCTCTAAGCTTTTTACTTTTTTTTCCACGAATGAATTAGACAAACTTAGTAAAAGTGTCTTGATTTATAGATGAACTTCTTTCCCTGCCCATCAGTGCTTGCCTTTAGAGTGACTCCTCTTTTTGGTTCATCAAACATTAAAAACAAGTGCCAGCTGCCAAGCTTTCATCTCCTTTGACAGATTTTGCAGTCTGTACTTTTTTTAATGAGGGCTCAATCTAATTCCTATTGAAGATATATTCTTCACAGACAATGCAACATTTGCAATTTAAAGAAGGATATATGGAGATTTTTTCTTTCCCCATGAGAAAGAGAACATTGAAGACAGTTACCCAAGTCATCTGGAATGCTTTTGAAAAATTATTTCAAGTTCAGTAGTTCTCTAAGGGTATCTGCAGCTCTAATTTTGGTTATATTTTTTGTGTCTTCTTGGCATACAGTAATATAATAAAAACTTCTGTACTGAAGACAGAACTTGCCTTATTTTTTAAGCAGCCCCCTATTTTAAAAGTCCTTAAATGCTCATTATTAAGTTGACTTCTGAGATGCTATAATTCATACAGCCCTGTATGTAATGTGAGGTTTTTTGTGTGCACAAAGCAACCTGTAGTCAATGAACTTTGAAAGCAGAAAAATCCTTAATCTTGTTGATGCTCACAAAGTACATAATTTAGCACGAAGCAAATACTTGCTTAAAAATTCCTGAACATAACAGAAAATAGAGTTAATCATTGGTTAACTTAAATGTCTAAAGCAGCAGTCTCTCATTCTGTGAAAGAAGACAATGGTAGTGATTTGTAATTGGAGTTTAATTGGAGTTTAAGGAATGCTGCAGATTGAGCTTGTTAAGGTGAAATGAATTTCACTTGGATAGACTAATTTTCCAAGTTTTCTTTTTCTAGTTCAGAGCATCTGAAATTCTTCAGCAGAACTTGCTTCATACTTCTGAAGAAAAGCTCCCCCCCTTCCCCTTTCCTGAAATAAGAAGTGTTTTGGCTTTATGGCTTTTTTTCTGCTCACTACTCAAATACCTCTGACCATGCAGCAATAAACAGTATTATCACTGATGGTGCTAAGATGGCTATCCCTAAGAACCAAACTGGATCAGGGAAGGAAATGAGAAAATATAAGATACACCAACCTGAATTGTTAAACCAAAAGATTGAGGATAAATTTCCAAGTGAAGTGTTGTAAAATGAAGGATGTTCTCTTTGTGAGAAAATGAATCAAGGAGTACTTTAGATTTTTAACATACACAGAAATACAGAAAGTTAATCCACAGAGCCAGAAATAAATTCAAGGATGGTATGTGTTAAATCCTCTTAAAAGACCTGAATTGTGTTTCTGGCACACTTTATTCTATCTGGTATGCAGTGACTTCTCACACTGTCCCCCACCTGCAGGTTAGTGTGTGTGCCCTCCCCTACCCCACAGACTTGTACCATTTGGTTCTGTGAACTGCTTCCTGCATTATTTATACTTCTTTACATTGGAATTTGCAAAGTACTTCATTACAGACAGTACAGGATTACTGTGTAGCAGGAAAGTACATCTCTCAAAAATTTCAGAGTGAAAGACCCACAGAAAAGATAAAGCAAATGACCTGAAGGTTTCTTTGAACACAGCATCTTTTTTCTCATGAGATGTTTGGTGGTTCCAAAGATTAGAGCCCTTAGTGTAATTCAGCACCAAGCTATTTACAGAATCAGGAAGAGCTGCCTGAATTTTTCTTCACCACTCTATGGTGACTGCAGTAGTAGGGTGTTCCACCCCTTTTTTCTGCCATATGATCTTCCTCTGCAGGCATACTTCACAGCCAAGTAAGATGACCTTAGTTTGAATTGCATTGCAGTTTCTTTTAGGTCTAGATGACTTCCTGGTTTTTTTCAGAACAGGAAAGGTTATGAGAACACTAACACCCAAAGTTATAATTAAGAGAGCAGTCTAGGAAATGAGAAAGGTTAACTTGCAAGTTAGTCAAAATGGAGTTCCACTCCACCTCTTGGAGAAATCAGTGTACATACTCTCAGTTTTCTCTTGTTTTGTGTTTTTTATCTCTTGTATTTTCTGAAGTAGCTTGAACATGAAATTTGCATGAGTGATAGAGTGGACTGGCAAGTTACTCAGTCAAGGTAGTACTTCTGCACCGAGTCACCAGGTTGTATCCCTTCAGATGACACAATTCATACTTTCAACAACAGAACAGCTCAACTGTAATAATTGATGCGCTCTGTGTTGAGAGCAGAGAAGGTGTAAAGTGTATACAAAGTCAAGAAAAGTTTTTATTACTACAGTATCAATGCATGATTCTATTCAAAGAAGAAAGGTAAGATACAGATATCTTAAATGTGGCTTTGTCTTTAACTGAAACACTGGTAACAATAATTGTAGTTACAGGATTACAGTTGCAATAAATTAAAAATAATTTAGCCATTTTGCAATGTCTGCAACTTTACTGCTGTAAACAAGTGGCAAAGATACTTGCAAGGTAGCTGGTCCAAAAAGAGTGGCACTGTCTTCACCTGTTTCACTCGTTTTTATCATCCTTTTCCTTCCCTGCCGTGAATTTTCAGAGTATAAAAGGAGAGGTCTGTTGGTCATGGGTTTGCTCTGCTGCTAGAGGGTGTCAGTAGTCTGGATTAGGATCTGGAAGGCCACACTCTAGAATCTGAATACTAAAATATGCAAGTATTTGAAGAATATCACTACTCTTTCAAATAAGCTCCTAGATCTCTTTTCTGCAGGATGCCACAGTTTGTTGATGGAAGAACCAAGTATTGCTGGAAATGGCATTTGTCAAAAGTTAAGCCACACAGCTTTAAAAGCTGAGAGTTTTCTCCCTTCAATGATAAAGCTGCATTATCAAGAGCTTAATACAATACTTATGCCACCGAAAGTTTCTTTACATTTCTGACAGTCCTGAACTGAGCCAAGATAGTGGATCCATGTGCATTAGCTAAAAGATTATGTTAAGTAGAGCTTTAATACAGAGATTTAGTATGTATTTCGTTTTCTTACCTGTGCTGTTCTCAGTGAAGATTTTGAGGAGCCAGTTCTTTGCAGGGGGGATTTGGAATTTGCACGAACTATGTCTAAGCGAGACTGATAGTCTGGTGGATACAGTGAACTCCGAAAAACCTAATCAAATGGAGAAAGCTGTGACTTAGATGCTTGCAAGCTAAGAATCACCAAGACTGAAGCTTGCAGAAATGCAGCATTGGACAATGAAGCCTGATCTAGAGATGTGCATCAACTGTAGTTCGGACTGATCAGTTTTAGCTGAAACAACATCCTTGCTTAACCTGAGATATATCAACATACTTATGTGGTCAAGGTAAACAATCTTCAGAGGTTTGGGGACATTTACACAGGGAAAACTGCAATGGTTTCCCACCAACATATGTAGCTGAGTTTCAGGCTAAGCTAGAAGTATGAACCCCTGCAACTCCTTCAGGTTCTCCATTTCTTGTAAAGATGAGCTCAGCACCTTCACAAGCAAATCCCTGCTGTCGGTCACAACTGCATCAGAAAAATGTTACTTGCAATGTACAGGAGATATACAACTCTAGAAAAATTTGGGAAACCTCTAAGAATACAGAGGAGACTGTAACATCCATTATATTTTCAAGTTATTTCAATAACCAATAGAGCTATTTGTGCAAGACTTTAAGTCAAGGAGATGGTATACTATGATCAGTATTTTTATGAAAAGTAAATAATTGTCCAATTAAGAGGGAATTTAAAATGAGATTAAAAATTTCCTTGTGGAAGACAAAGTACTGACTTAAAGGAGATTTCTAAATTCGTGCCATGTGACATTATAATTCTGAAACTAAAACAGTACAAAATTGCCATGGCATAGTTTAAATGAAGTAAAAAATTACAAAGTAGTGTCAAATATGACTGTCACTGAAGAATCATTTTTTTAAAGTCTTGTGCTAACTTGGTTCTGAGCTATGTCATAGACAAAATAAAATTATGACTGGTAGGTTTTACAAAAAAAGACTGAAAATGATCCAACTTTTTTGACACACCAAGCATATATACACAACACACATTTCAATGATATTAAGTTTGAAGGCCCAACATTCAGAAAAACCGCAAGAATGGATAAGACTGAAAAGCATATCTTGGGAAAGAGACTATAATTCAGATAGAAAAGAAAGGATGACTTGAAGCTGGCTACTGCCACAAGGCAAAAAACCCAATGCAGTAAATAACAGCTGTCTCTTAATTCTAGAACAGCCTAATAAAAGTGAAAGATGAAAACAAGCAAACAAAATTCAGGTTAGAGGGAGATCTTTAATGCAGTAATTAGTCTTTATCTTATCATAGCAGTGTAAGATTTTTTTTCTGTGTGCATCTTTAGAGCAAGACTCACTGCAGAAGTGTTCTTTAAAAACTATTTAGCTGAGCTTGGAGTGGCAGGTAATTTTCTGAGTCTCTTTTCTGTTTTGTGGGAAAGATTAGATTGCCACTGCAGTTGCTCTCTGTGTTCTCTGAGATTATAAACCTGCATGCCCTTGCTGAAGAAGTGCAAAAAAAAGGCTTGGTATACATCAGTTTGTTCTGGCAGCCTGAAATATTTGTTGCATTTTTCTGTGTGGGACATGTAAAGTCCAACTGTGAAAACTGTTTTTATATAGGAAGTAAACAGTAAAGTAAATCTCAATCACTCTTACCTCCAAATCTTCATTTTCATCAATATTTTGGATATTCTGGTAGGCAGCAGTATATATCTCTAAAGCTTTCCCATGGAACAACATTTCAATAGTTATAAATTCGGAAAATATGTTCTGAAAGCAAATGAAAATAAAAGGTTTTTTTAATGCAGTAAAGTACATTCTCACTTCAAAAAATTACTGTAGTGTGTGTTTGGTATTTATATGATATAAATAACTGCATGATACTTAGTACTTTTAAGCAGTCAGACCTGAATTTTAGAAATTAAACATAAATGCTGGCTGGGCTATCACTTATGGTGTTATTATTTAATAATAAATTCTAAATAAATACCCCAAAAGTAAAGAGGAAATGTATTAGGAATAACATGTCTTACTAAAAAGTCACTTGATAATCTCCAATATGTATTCACAAGATGTAGTCAGTCAGGAGTTTTACTATTTTGAAGACAGTCTTTTATAACAGGTTGAGGATACAGAAGATACAGATGCAGTAGATTCTATACATATCTGTAATTTACAATTCTGTGAAATGAATACCATGAGATTTGCATTCCAGTGAATACTGAATATTGCTAATCTTGCCCCTGACTAACTATAGTAATTTTATTATGCAAGATGAAATGTGAGCACACATACTTTGATGTCCCTTATCTTCTGTTTCTCAAAATTATCAATGGTTTCCTCTAACTGTCGAGTTGTTCGAGTAGCATCCAGTGTCGCTCTCTGCAGTTCACTTTCAGCCTGGTGAAGTAACACAAAGGTGAAATCAGTCTTGCATTTGATACAAAGCTATTTCCTCGAACTGCCAGGAAAACATTTAAGTCTGAGTTTTCAAAACAATACATATCTCTGTTAAAAGTATGTCAATCTGTAGCTTAATGAACATGTGAAGATGCCTTCTGCACTGTTGTGACTTCGATGTGAAACATGAAAAATGACCAGCTGCAGCCAGTCAGGAAAGTCCCTCTGCCCTGATTCATTTTCTGTAATAATCATGTGATAGTTTTACTGAGCCAGCCTTGACATCCCATTGACAACACAGTGCCTGGTCTTAGGTACTTCACCCATCACAGGCCAGAGTGTGGGTGAGCAGGAAAGGTCACCCCTTGTTTTCTACTGCTGCAGATCAATCTGCTGGGTCCAGAAAGAATCTTTTCCAATATAGTGCTGAACCTCATCTTAGTAAGTTTTTAAAAATTATTTCAATAGACAATTATAGCAGCAGCTGGAACTAACATACTTATCCTGTAAATATCTCAATCTTGCAGGCTAGAGTTATTGTAATTTTTATATTCAAATGCATTTCAGGTATTCTATGTTTTTAATATTTTTGTATTATTAAAATATCTTATAAAAAATCTTCAACAGGGCAGTGGGAAGGGGGCACAACAACCGATTCCTAAAACATAAATACACAGTTTTAATTTTGTTACTATAAAAAGTATTTTAGATAGCTATTTTAATTAGATATAATTATGAACTTTATAGAAAGTTCACTCCCATTTAATAAAAGATACTGAAACTATTCTGATTAAGTCAAGTCTGAGAACTGTGTACTTAATTAAAAATTAAGTGTACAGTTTTAAGAGCTTGCACTTGAAAGCTACAAGATTTGGATCTACACTTGTTATTTTCCTTACATTATTGGTCAAACATCATACACTTAATGATACTTACAGGCTCAGTCAATAAGTAGTATCACAAATCTATTTTGTCCTGAGATTTGAAAGTAGTATATGGATCAAGTACTGTATCCTATGATCAAGTTGTAGGTTCTTCCAGTAGTGTATCCTATGATCAAATTGTAGGTTCTTCCCATTTCTACAAAATTGCAACTTAAGATTTTTTTAAATGGAAAAAGACACCATAGGTCCAGTTCCTGTGATCTACCTTTTAGTGTTAGATATATAGAAACCCAAAGCATAAGGCATGCTCTGTTCACTTCTTTGATTGTAATCTGCTAATCTTATTTTACAGGATTATCAATTTGAAACAACCTCCTTTCAAAAACAGCCTAAAATCATAGACACAACTCTGCCATTACAGGGCAAACAGAATTGATAATGATCTTTAGTAGTACATAAGGTCGTATGTTCATCTCTCTTTCTTGATTTTGCCCAAACCACAGGAGGGAAGAAAAGACATTTTATGTATTTTCAATTACTTCAATCAGTCACTGTGTAAGCATTGGCAGCTATTATGCATACACAGCCCTTACACATACAAATACAGTATGTAATTTCAATGATAATCAAATATATCTCCTCAATACATCTTAGATTGGACATAATTTGTGCACAGATGCTTTGGGAGAGGGATTCTGGTAGTTTTAGAGTGAAGTGTCTAAAGTCGCAGAGCCTGCATAGTTCAGACAGCCGCAGTTTGGTATTTTCTCTTCTGAACACTCACCTGTGACTGGAAATATTAGTAAAGGAAAAAATGGCAATGAATCAATATTCATGGATGTGTTCATTTTCACGTCTACTTTTAATATACTGTGACCTATTTACCCTTATTATTTCAAAACTTCTATATATTTAGTGCTATTATTATGTTGTCTGAAACTTCTGGCTGTAAGATGTTGAGTTTGTTAGAGCTTTGCTAGACTTCAAGTATCCAGGCCAAAACATTTCAGGACAGCTGTTTGTTTTGGACTGAGGGTTTGGTTATTTATTTTTAAAAGAAAAAAATAAAAAGCAGGCAACCTACAGTTAAGCAGACTTCTTAAGAAAAATAAATCTATTTTGCTTTACAGAAGTGTATTTTTAGAAATCTGATAATTTTTCTTTTCAAAGCCGTGCTAACGCCCCATTTGTAAAATGGGAGTGAATACAAATCCTTTACTATCTGTGGCTAAAGTTGCTCACTGCTGCAACATCAGTTACTCAAGAATAAGAGAACCCCTGCAGGAGCCCACCTACTGTGCTCTAATGTGTAAAAGGCTCTCTCAGACCTGAAAGCTGATCTGCACATACCCTCAAAAGCAAAAGTACACATTCCTGCTCCTAAGACCTTCTTATGTGTTTTGTATCACTTTAAAATGCAAATAGGCAGCATTTGGTGCCTTTGCCATGTGCAGAATCACACTGTTCTGAGATTTTAGAACTCTTCAGGCAAAGCCTTAAGTACTGAAAACAGGTGTTAAAACAAACTAAGTCACAGAAGAGTATTTGGGAGAAGCTCAGAAAAGAAACAAGAAGAAATGAACTAGGTCCAGTGACATACCCATGAAATGAAACAGGAATTAGCTCAAGGGAGAAAAATGGGACCAGTCTCCCTTTGGGGAAAACAGCTTATTATTATAATTTACTCCCTTAATTCCAACAAAAGAGAACTTTGTAACACAGCTCAGGTTCTAACCCTGTGGCTGAAATACGTCTGTCTTTATTACATGAGGAATTCTAATTAGTCATGACTTAACTGATTTGATTAATATTAAATTCTCTGGCAAAAACAGAAATAAAATGTAGTTCTCCTGTGTTCTCTTTAACCAACACAGTCATTTTCACTCTTTCTACAGTCTTATGCCTCAGTCACTAGAAAGATCCTGAAGATTCTGAAATAGAGTTGATAAAACCTACAACAAATCAGCCTGCTTAAGGACTCCCAAGTCCAATGCTAAAATGTAATAAAAAGCAAACAGCACAGCATGAACCTAGATCCTATATCATAATACATAAGCATAAAGGGACAGAAGTAGCATTGTCTTGATCCTATTTATTTTGGCATTCTCTAGATTCTGATTGCTTCAAAATTTGAAACTTCGATGAGATTTTAATGGAAATTCTAATTCAGTTTGATGGAGGCTTAATTTTTCCTGCTGTGATACAGAATAGTACACTGGGGAGGGTGACTGGTCTTTGGAAAAGAAGTCTACTTGGGAATTCTACTAAGAGAATGACAACTTATGCCTTCATGCAGCTGGAGGAAACTCATATCCCATCTATGTACCAAGAAGCACAATTACTAAAGTGGCAGGGAAAAAACAATAAAAAAATAAATCCACAGAAATAAAAAAGAAATTATCTGATTACACTTACTTTCAAAAACTTTCAAATTCATAGATGTAATCTATGCCTACCTCTCTTGCATAAACATATCAAATAATTCATAGTTTCTTTTAAATTCAAAAGTAACTACTGCTCTGTAGCAGCTGTAATTCTACATTAAGTTTAAGAAAAGATTCAACATTGGAAACAGTCCCTCTAAGGAGTATTATTGTTACTACCACTTCCTAAACATAACAGTTTAATTCCAAAGAAATTTTAAAAATATTTCTCATAGTGACTAGAAATGCAGGATACGATAATGTGTAGATCTGATGGATTCCGCTGACGCGTCTTTTCCAGTTGAGAAAACTGCTTGGCTTCTCGGTTCTTTGCTGTTAAAGTTGCTTTAAGATTATCCTGGAAATAAAATATTTTAGACATGTTTGAAATACATCTAGGATAATACAAAATATGCTCTCCTTCATACATGCATTGCCTAGAAAACATCGACAAAACTTCTGCTTTCAATAAACACAGACTTTAGTGATGTGTTAATTGATGCTCTGAAAGAGAAGTCAGTGGGTATTGAAGAGAGTTTAGCACCTTGTGCAACTCCCTCTAGCACACACTGTAATTGAAAATGGGGGAAGGAAAGAGAAAGATATTCACAGCTTTATATGAAGAGTATAGCAGATGGTCACAAGCTGAGATCCCCAAAGCATTAAGAAGGCAGACTCATTCCTGACTTAGCAATAGAATAAATGTGGTACTTGGAAACAAAAAGCAGCATCAAATAAAGCATTAAGAAGACAGACTCATTCCTGACTTAGCAATAGAATAAATATGGTACTTGGAAACAAAAAGCAGCATCAAATAAAGTGGCATCATTTAAAAAAACCCAAACAGGCAGCAGTCAGTACCAAGGAGAAGTTATGAAGAAAATATAACTGCTGTCACCTGTCCACTGCCAGCTGCTGTCACTGCTGGCAGTGGAGCTGCTGAAGGGGCTGGAGCAGAAGTCTGATGAAGATTGGCTGAGGGAGCTGAGAGTGTTTAGGAGGAACTAAACACTGGAGGAGGCTCAGGGGGAACCTTATCGCTCTCTACAGCTCCCTGAAAGGAGGCTGTAGCCAGGTGGGAGTCAGTCTATCCTCCCACACAACCAGTGACAGGATGAGGACGTGTACACTGCACCAGGAGAGGTTTAGATGAAACGTTAGGAGATTTTTTTCCACTGGAGGGTGGCCAGGCATTGGAATAGGCTGCCAGGGAACTGATGGAATCACCATTGTGGAAGTGTTCAAAAAAGGTGTCGCTATGGCACTTGGGAACATAGTTTACTGGTGAACATGGTGGTGCTGGCTAATGGTTGGACTCAATGATCACAGAGGTCTTTTCCAACCTAAACAATTCTGTGCTACAAGGTACTATAGGAATTCTATGGCTAAAAGGGTTAAACTGTATACTTATATACGTGCATTTAGTAAAGTGTTTAAAACCATTTGAAAAAAAAAATACATTGAAGTAATGACGTAGCTGGAGAAGATAAAACTTAACTGATGTAAAAAAGGCAGAAACTGTTGATAACTGTTTTTGCTCCATTTCCAAAGGAGAAGTAGCATGTTCTTCTAGGAAGACCTGTGACAATTTAAGAATGTTCATCTACCAGTTTTCTCAAATTTTTGTTCATGCTATAAACTGAGTTTTGCAAACTGTTTGACATTCATGGAATGTAAGATTATCAGTTAAGTATTTATCACTCCATTGATGCTGGTATGGAAAAGGTCATTAATTTTGACAGATTAAAGAAGCAGTAGTTTAGAACAAGCAGAAATACAGGCTAAGGTCTAACAAAATCTGAGGCAGGATTGGGTATGCATTTCAAATGACCTTTTACTCTAGAAATAGTACTTCCCTTTTATTTACTACTCCAGAATGGAGTTAGAGCAATTAGAAACTATTATATTGGGAAGTTGTCCGTGTTCCTTCCTTGGATTTCACAATTTTAATGCTTTTATGTCTCTATCACTCAGAAGGGTATGCAACTAAGAATGTGTCTTTCAGCAAGTTTTGTGATCCTGTGACCAGATTACTACTCAGTGACAAGCACAAGATTGCCAAGTGTCACAGTGCTGTGTGTTCTTTCAACATGCAGTTTCTTCCTTGTTTCTATCCTTACTGTCTGTATGTCCTTGTATGTAACTGTCATTTTACTTCATCTCTAGGGACACAGAGCTGGCTTCTGATAATAAAAACTACTTCATCTTCAGCCCATCAAAGCTGATTGTACTGCTGTTCTTTCAGAAAGGAATTTTACTGCTGTTCTTTTGGAAGGGAATTTACCTCTGAGGTCAAAGACTACTGAAAAGGCCTTTTGCTTTTATGAAAACCATGTGGGTACAAGAAAAGCAGTAATAGAATTTTTTAAAATTGTTTTTTCCAGTTTTAAATTTTAAAGGTAGAGAAAGAGAACATATTTATTTTTTAAACAACAAAGTTTTCTATCTAATGGTCACAGCTGCATGTTTAGTTATTAGTTAAATAGCATGCTATTTAATGACAGCCCTATTAACAGCAGTGACTTTCTAGGCCCATTTAAAACAGTCAATCAGGTTTAACACTGGCTTGAAAGGCTTCTGACTTTCATGCAAAGTCTACTTGAGGAGGCAAAGTTCTAGAGTTACCATTATTAAATTCAGTATTTTCTTTCTGGCATGTAGTGATTTTGGAAGTACCTACAGGGACTGAACTGTTCCCTCCTTTACCCATTTTCTGTAGCAACAGCCACCATGAAACATACTGCTCCTCTAGCTGAAGTGTGACAAAGAACTAGTGCTACTATGGCCATAGTGGTGAAGCTGTGTATGTTTTGGAAGTACAAAAGTAGGACCCAGGTACATATTTTGTCAAAGAAAAGGGTGCACAAAAAAACCCCAATAAAAATATTAAAAAGCTCGGGAAAATGCAATTTATGGCAAAAGAATCATGGTGTGCATTACCTAACAGAAAAAAAAAAGAAAATTTTGTTTTATTAGCATCTAAATACCTTCATTTAGAACAAAATCCCAAAGCATTACAGAGCTCTTTCATCTCAGTGGAGCATATAACAAGAACCAAGATTAGGTGAAGTCTTACATTTAAAACAAAACACCACAAACATCAACTAACCACTAACTACCACCAACAGTCCTACATTCACCTTCAGTGTCTTTAGACGAAGCTTTGACATATTTTTGGAAAATATGCTTTATTCCACTCAAGGAAAAGTGGAATGGAGTAGGGAATGAGATAAAAGGAACAAATAATATAAAATTATTCATAGTCTCTCTAGGTTATAACTATGAATTCAAGTCACACATAAGAACTCTGGTCACCCACCTATTGTCAAATCATACAGAAGTAGAGCTACAGTTCATCCCCCAGACAATGAGCTGGCAGAGCCTAATCACTGTACTGTTACCTGCTTTAGTCACTTAAGTTATTAAAGCAAATCAACCCTTTCTTCTGCATGTGGATCCCCTTGGTTTTATGATGTCCTGTTTTACATGAAGAAAAGGAACCAGGAACAGAGTTGCCAAAAAGCAGAAAAGTGAAGACTGATATATAGAACAATGAAACAGAAAGAAATTCTCATATCCTACATTTAAGCTGTGTTACAGGACAAGAACAGTGCTTTAGCTTCCATTGAAGCTATTCAGCATCATAAACCAGAACAAAGTAAATGAAACAATTTTACTGCATTAGCAGTAAAACACTGATTGAACCTGGGCCTCGTTAAAGCATTTAGTAGCACAGGACACTGATGTCTTACACCACAGAAAAAGCAACAATTGTTTTTAGCACAGAAATACTGCTGTGTACTTCCTGGAACAGCTCCAGTAAGTAAGCATCAGCGAGAACATCCCCTCTATATAAAGTAGCTATAATGACGTATTCTGCCTGATTTTGCTTAGTTAGCTAATGTAATTCCAGCTAAAGCAGTCCTAGAACTAGCAGCTTGTGCTAGATTTACATGTGACAAAATTTCCTTTGTCACTAAGCATGTCCCAGTGATTATAGATAATAACTGAAGACCAGGTAGTTGAAGTTTTAACCAAGGTTTATGGTCAACGTGCAATGGGAAAAAGAATAACCATTTAATGGCCTACATCTTTAGTGAACTCTATCTTAGTTCAAAGGTAAACTGGTAAAACTGTAGCTAAAATAAACATTATGCAACGCTTTCTGACATTCTGAAAGGCAAAGACCACAGGAAATTCAATTCACTGTTGCAAGCAATGACTTGGTTTCAGTCGCTTCAGTCCTCAGCATTACTGGCCATCAGTGGCAGTGCACCTCAAGACTCTTCAATGCTTTGGAAGCCCCAGGCACTGCTGTACTGTTTTGTGTCTCCTCAGCAACCCTACTGCCACAAACACATGAAACTTGTCATCTACCCTCAACATTTATACCCTACAAAGTACCCAGTTCTAGATCTCACAAACTGAATTTCAGAGTGACCATTAAGACACTAAGTGTTAGGCTCTGTAGTCTACAGCTCTGCTAAGGACTGCCATAGGTAGTCCTACTCAAGTGCAGGATGCATTTCCTCCACAATCCTATCTCCAACCACCAAGAGAGGTAACTAACTGTGCAGCAAGTTCCAAACATTACTCGGTTCTTCACCATATGGAAAAAAACCACAACAGAAACATGGGAAATTTGCTTGCTTGAGATGGAGTGCCACAATCTATTCAAATTAATCATGATGAACACACCACAAGATTTTTGGTTTTACAAAAATACCACCAGATAAAAATAATAATTTAAGCTTTTAATTTATATAGATTATGGTATTGACATATACATCAATTACAGATCTGAGCTTGCAAGATTAAGTTACTATCTGCATAAGATACAAGTATTATAAACATCTGCTTTTAGTATCTGCTTATTAAAAATTACTTGCTCAAGCTTATCCTTTCTGGAGGAAAGAAACTTACAGATATTTCAAGGGAATACTTCAAACCCCCATAAACATTGTTTCAAAAATAAAGTGAATGAAGAGACCTCAGATTTTTGTGTGTCTTCAGGTCACTGTGATGACTTAGCAGAGAGGGATTTAGGCACTACCTACTTCCAGGTTCAAATGTGTTTTCTAAGTTACAAACTTTAATGTAGAACATAATTCTGAGGTAGAAAAGCTGTTAAAGGCAGCGTATTGATACTAAGAGCCAAAGTAGTAGCAGCAGTAGTAGTAGTATTAATATCATCACCATCATCATCAAAATCAAACAATAATAAATGACATTATTGATAAATAAAAAGTCCTGAATTTACACTATCCAAGTTGCTTTGAAGAAAAGAAATAGATGCCTTTTCTGAGCATTTGCTTGTGCTCAAAGAGCCTGAATATCCTTGTCTTCACACCAAAGCTCTTTCCTCCAACATATATATAGCTTCAGTTCAGATGTCTAACTACACAATTAAGTTAAACCAGTTACTGAAATATGAAAAATTAGAACAATTTTCCCAATAAACAGAAAGTTTTCAACTGAATGGCCAGGACACTGAAATATACCTTGTGAGAAGACATATGTTTAACCTACCCTTTTAAGTTTCACTATGGTCCCATAACATTTCAGAGGTTCAACAACCTTGGCTTCCAGTCTGTCAACCTACAGAAAGAAATCACAAGGTTACTAAAATCATCCATATCCATGGTGTGCAGAAATGGGAAACAATTAATTTAATAGTGACTCATCTTAGTACAAATTAAATCCATATATGCTGAAAAAATATTAGGATAAGAGTTTTTAAAAATTTTGTAAAAACTACAGTCAAGTACATTAACCAAGAAGGAATTTGTTTTCTGAAGAGCTCAAGCTGATTTCTAATGGAATTAATTTTTTTCATAATTAGATCAGTATAAATGAAATGGAAAATTTTGAATATATCAAACTGAGTACTAAATACATCCAACATTGCATTTTGGAGTTTTGTAGCTTTCTATCTAAGGATCAGTGTATTTTCTCTACATGTCCTGATAGGTTATGGACTAAGCAATCTTTGCTATCAAATATACTGTACAAAATGAAACACTTTCTAAAGATAATGGAAACAGCCTCACTGGTTCTGAATGCACTAAAAATACCAATAACAGGGTATGTAAAATGCATAAATGCTCTCACAGATGAATGGTTCTGATATTTTGTTTCAGTTCTCCTAGTCAGAAAAACAGCTACATATGGTCAGACAGGCAATAGGATAAGACCTGCTTGTCAAATCTGACAAAAGTGTCTGAGTGGCCCCAGTGTAATCTGCCAATGACTTATGGACCATGAGTGAGTGCTGGGCCCATCGCTGTTACATCCAGAGCAGGACAAGGTGCATACCTCTACTGGGAAGGGACAGTTCCCTCTACACTGGTAGTCACCACTCAGCCTAAATCTATGCCAGCTGAGCAAACATTTCTCCTTCATACCATCTACCAGTGCACTGTCAAACAATTTCACCTGAACTGCCAGTAGAATAGAAAGGAATAAGGCAGTAAGGCTTTAAACAACACACGTTACAGATGTGCCAGATAACCTGCCCATCTTACATACTTACCCTACCACATGTTGTGGTACCTCACTCCTCAGTATTTATCTATCTATCTAGCACTGCAGCTAAAGACCTGAAATTGATAATCCTCATAAGCTAATTTTCTCTTGCCTACTTTGTCAGCAAACAGGAAAACTGTTAAGTGACTTGATACCCAGAAGAAACAAAGCTGAGGTAATATATTTTGTTTTCAGGAGCAAAGGAGAACTTTGATTTAAAGACTAAAAGCTTCTCTTTTCCTTTGCTGCTTCTGCCTTTTTTCTTTCACAGGGCAATGTTGGTTTACAGACAGGCAAGCAGGAGGATGTAGGCCAAATGTCAGTTTTTAAAAACACATTTAAAACCAACAAAAGCAAAACTGAAGTTGTTACATATGTACCTCAAAATTAGAGGTTCATTGTTTAATGATGAAAACAGAGAGATCATGCAGTCTGAGTTCATATTCACCTTTGGCCACAATATTATTTTATTGGCAGAGGATAACTTGCTCTTACATCAACTGAAGCTTAAGGACCTACGTGGGGCTCAGCTGGAGCCAGATGTATATGAGCTTATGGAAAAATAAAAATCGCACAAATCCTAAGGTTTTTTATTACTTCTTAAAAATCCCTCCCTAAATAGATTTGTTAAAGATCCACACATGTTCCTTGTATTTCAAACTCTCTGCTTCACATTTTAACTACTTTTAAAAGGTTTTCTTTTTCGACTTTGTTATTATGAAGAGATTACTTGCAATGCTCTCCAAAATAAAAAAGTCCTATCTGAAGACATAAAGAATGTCAACTGTTTCAGTCTCTTTTTTGAATTATAGGGGGTCTTAGCTGTTCAAAACTATAAATGGGAATTTTCTATGTTCTACTAAAAGAATATATACATACTCCAGAAACTAGTTTGAGTACATATTAATGTGGTTTTTTAATCTCAGTATTTGGAATTCTGCATTCTAAGTTACAGTTTGACTGGCACCAAACACAAATGTGTAAGTGGCATAAACACCTTTCTTTACACTCTCACTCATCTAGCAGAAATGTGGCTATATAGTCACATATGATCCCAATCATTTTACTTTTAATGTTGAACTACAGACTTATAAAATCTACAGTGGTCCCTGACAATACCTCTTAAAAACTATTTCTGATAATGCTTAGCAAAAGGAAAATGACTGATTTTGCCTCAGCTGCTGTGAGACAATTCAAGTCACACAACTAAAAAAGAACACTTTATTAACCATAAATCATAATCTAAAGTCTACGACCAATAAAAAACCCCTTGCTCTTTCTCAAATACTTTATGTGTTCATAGGGATAGTTTTGCTGACTTTAACAGGACTAATTTTAGGCAGTTTTCCCTGAAGTGATTAGGAGGGTAAAATGATGAATGCTTTGGCAGCCTACCCTGCTCAGACATTAATACATTTAGATGTGTTTTCTCCTGTTTCTATTCTGATTGCAGAGTATATGATTTCCCTTTAAATCACAGATAAGTAACTGAAAAGTTCAGATGGCAAACACAACATGTACAGCTTTAATTTTGTACCTCTGCCTGGCGATAATCCTGAAGTCTGGAAAATTCATCTGCAAAGTTTTTCAGTCCAACTTTTAAGTTTGGTGTCTCTGTAGCTGCATATGCATATATTTCATTTACTAGAAGATCTGCTTTGTCTCGTAGTCTGGCAGTTTTACGTACATATCCAGCAAATATTTGGCACAATTCACCAAAATGTTTTTCCACATTTGAAACAGCATCTTGCATTTGTCTAGTCTGATTGTCCCTGGATACCAAAGAAAAATAAGAAGGGCAGAAATGTTTACAACACGTACAGAAGAAAAACTATATAATTATACTATTAATAACTTGGATATTTCATTTCAGTGCAAAGCAGAAATTTATTCTGAAAAAGAGAATGTTGTAACTGATGTAATATGTGCTTATTTATGAATGAAGAACAAACAAGCAAGCAGATTTACACTTAAAGATCCAATAAATGAAAACCCAAATCACAAAAATCTGCTTGGAAGTTCTCCTTCTGCATTTAAGCAAAAGCTCACTGTTACTAATAGTATTAGTTATTAGCACAGTGGTAGCACCCACAGTCTCAAACAAGACTTCTGCAACACCACCCCCTCCTGCAACAGCCTGCAATTTAAACAGGCAGGCAATGGCTGGAGAAATTAGGCAGTAGAAGAAAAACCTGATAAAGGTATTAAATGTTCTTTACATTGCAAGTTACCAAACTGCACTACAGAGGATAAATACCACCGAGAATTTAAGAAGAAATGAATGGACACAAGAGGTGAAAATTCTAATACCACTGAAAGGACATTCATCACACTAATAAATTACTTTCTTTTAAACTACATAAATCTAGCTAATTTATTTGATCCAATGCCTGTATGTGTCATTACTAATGATTTAGATAAGTGTGGTAGTTTTGCTAGGAAGTGATTTTTCCACTACAATAGGTCATGTCAGTAGCTCACATATTTCCCTTTGTATTTTGCTTTCATATTCCTATATTATTTGATGGTCATGTGAACTCATGCCAGTTGTTGATCTGAGTGAATCTAGCTGTAAGAGAATTCAGCTAACAGTACCTGCCAGATACTGGGTCCCAAGAAGTCTCTATGGTCTAACCCAAGGTTATTGATATGAAGTGCTAGAATTCTCTGCAACAGAATTCACTCCTACCACTACCTTGGTAAGGGACAGAAACAAAAACTTCCTTCATATCCTTAAGCTATTCCAATACTGCTGATCAGTATTTAAATACTGACTTTGTATCAGGGTACATGATGATCAGAAAAATTCGAAGAAATTTGGTACTTTGAGACTAAACAACAATGCAATCAATTCAAATGAGGAACACCTTTACTTCAGGAAAAATATTTAATAAAAAATAGTTCTGCCTTGGGAAAAATCTCAGTGGAGTTGCTTCCAGGCAAGCTGTCTGGAAGACTGTTCAGAAGAGATTCAGTTAAGGTTAAAAAAACACCTCCAGGACACGCTGGAGCACAGAACCATTTGAATAGGGGCGGTTTCACCAGGTGAGTAGGCAAGTAAGAATTTCCTTAAGTACTAATAAAGCTGTTTCTTCAAATTATACTACCTGATAAGATCTTCAGTAAAAGGTATATATTCCCTATTTTCTTGAAAGATCTTCATGCCAGAAAGTGTTTCCCTCCAGGAAGAAGACATAATCACCCTCTTTACAATTCAGACCTTACACTACACCCATGCAACTAGTATTTAATTTTGGGATGCGAAACACTACGCTTTCTTACATGGGGGTGTAAAAGTGTTTATTCCCCCTTCATTATCGCGACCGCTTAGAACTGTCCACAGAATTATTCGCGAATATGAATTATTGAGAATTATGTCTACAGACATATCGGCAGCACGGCTTTACTCCACCTCTGCATAGCGCACTAGGCCTGGAAAAGTTTTGCGGCCTTTACCGGAGGAAGGCAGAGGCGGCCCCATCTCCTAGGGAGGCAGACGCGCTGAGAAGGACCGGGCCCGCATCGCGCCCCGGCCGCCCGCCAGCCCCGCTTCGGGCAGGCGGCTCGAAGGGAGCTCTCCTCCCCCGCTACAGCCCGGGGCTGCCCCGGCCCCCCGCGCCCCCGTACCTGGCGTCCAGCCCGCGGCCCAGCAGCATCATGGTGGCGATTGCGGCGGCGGCCGGCGGGAAGCAGGGAAGGAGGGCGGCGCTCCGCGTGCGCCCGGTTTCCATGGACACCCGGCCCGGCGCCGCCCCTCGGCCTGCGGGACCAGCTGCGGCTGCTCGGCCGCCGGGAGGCACCGCGGGGGGAGCGCAACATCCCAGGAAAACAGAGTCAGTGCGGTTGGAAAGGAGCGCTGAGAAAATCGGTTCCAGCCTCTGACCGAACACCACCGTGTCAGCTGGAACATGGCACTGACTACAGCGTCCAGTCTTTCCTTAAACACCTCCAGGGACAGTTACTCCACCACCTCCCTGGGCAGCCCTTGCCAGTGTCTCATCGCCCCTTCTCCGAAGAAGTTCCTCCTTATAGCCAACCTAAACCTCCTCTGGCGCAGCTTGAGACTGTCTTCTTGTCCTGTCACCCGGTAGAAGAGTAGACCCTTAGACCTTAGACCCTTCTACCCTTAGGTAGGAGAGGCCGACCCTTGCCTGGCTACAGCCTCCTTGCGGGGAGCTTTCCAGAGCCACGAGGTGCCCCGTGAGCCTCCTTCTTTCCAGGCTAAACACCCCCGGTTCCCGCAGCTGCTCCTCACAGGAATTGTTCTCCAGACCCTTCACCAACTCTGTTGCCCTCCTCTGGACACGCTGCAGCGCCTCAACGTCCTTCTTGGGATAAAGAGCCTGGAACTTGGCACAGCACTCAAGGTGTGGCCTCACCAGTGCTGAGCACAGAGGGACAGTCACTGCCCTGATCCTGCTGACCACACTGTTTCTGTCACAGGCCGGGGTGCCATTGGCCTTTTTGGCTACCTGGGCACATATGCTGGCTCATGCTCAGCCACTGTCAACCAGCAGCCCAGGTCCGTTCCCACAGGGCAGCTTTTCAGCCACTCTTCCTCCAGCCTGTAGCACTGGAGGAGCTGTTGTGACCCAAGTGCAGCACCTGGCATTTCACCTTGTTGAACCTCATACAGTTAGTCTTGGCCCATTGATCCAGCCTGTCCACGTCCCTCTGCAGATCCTTTCAACACTCCTGCCCAACTTACTGCCATCTGCAGATTTATTAAGGGTGCATTTGATTCCCTCATCCAGATCATCAATAAAGATACTGACTAGGACTGGGACCAGTACTGATTCCTGGGGGACACAAGTAGTGACTGGTGCTCCCTACACATGAGCCCACCCAAGGGCAGGGGCAAGGTCTGTTCAAGGACAAGTGCAGTGTCAAGGCCTGGGCTGGTACAGGAGCAGGAAGCCAGAAAATCTGAGCCACTCCCACCACGAAAAAGAAACAGACGCCCCCCCACCCCCCCCACCCACCCCAAAAAAACAAAACAACAAACCAAAGCCCAAACAACCAAAACTCCACACAAAAAAAACCCCAAAACAAACAAAAAACCCCCATGCCAACTTGTTTTCACCTGAGGGAGAGCTGTCGAGGTTGGGCAGCCATGGGAAAAATCCCATGGAGCATCAGGAAAGATAATATCTTAAAGAAATGAAGAACAAAACAAAACCAAACGAAACTGAAAAAGTAGAAAACTTCCTATCACCGTGTCCGTAGTGCTAATGTATTGGGAATGTGGCTTCAGGATTGTGTGGCTGTGATCCTGTCAGGGTCTCTGCACATGCTATATGAGACTAATGCAGAAAAGACTCTTAAAGGAGGAGAGTGGGAATTGTGCTGTGTCCAACACAATCCCATCTGATATTACAGTGGTTCGTGAGAGCTAAGGACTCAGACAACTGTCAACATGCTGGCACAGAAGAACGTGGCAACAACTTCATGCAGATAACAAACTTTAATTTGCAACTAAAACCAATGGCCAAGAGTAATGAGCAAGGTGGGTAACAGTGGTGCTCCCGTGGCATTTAGCAGGTTACAGGTTTCATGTATCCATGGGGATTATGTTACTACACAAAATGTGCATGTGCACACAGATACACACACACAAAGAGACCTCTCACTCAAGGGTACCCAGAAGGTGTAAGAGTCAAAGGATCACTCAGGGATATCCGGTAGGAAAATAGTCATTGCTGTGGGAGAGAGTGGTGAGGGGCACTCAGTCCAGGGAAGTCTCCTTGGATGGAGGTCATGGTGCAGAAACATCTCTGCCCTGTTGGGTGGGGACTCTGTCTGTGGACTAAGGGGTTCTGCCTCTTTCCATTCCCACCTTGGGTCATGAAAAGTCAGGTGTCTCCATGTGTCAGCCAGGGAGAAGGCGAAGTGCTACCACCACAGATGTATGAGAAGAATTTTATAGGCTTGCATGAGTGTGTGAGTAGAAACTGATTTAGTTAAATTTTGGTTTGTAACTTTTCATCTTGGCTTTTCTCTTGAAAACAGATAATTCAGATCACTTCAGTGAAAACTTTAATTCACATAAATCAAAATATTTTTCAAATAATGAGGATATAACTAGTGGTTTGCACCAATTTTAGCTAAAAACAACATGTTGCCAGTTTTTCTTAAGGCAAGTTTGTGAAATCAGTAGTAAAACTCACTCCAAAGGTTTGCAGCCCTTAAGGGCTTGGCAGACTAGTATGTCTAAATGGAAAATGTCTTTCAGAGGATGCAAGGGTGAGAGGGCAGCTGTTACCTGGAAGTCTTAATTTCTCAACTGCAGGCCTGAGACGAGAGGCTTCAATGTTTATTGTTGAATCTACCCACTATTAATAATCTAATAAATCAGCTAAATGACCTAGCAAATAATGGTGTCACCATTATTGCTGTGCAGTCCTGTAGATCCCCACACTGTAGCAAGAACCAAGTTTGTCACTCTTGGCTCTTATTAATTACACACCACTACCACTGAATTACAACTCTATCACCCCTCTCTTGACTGTGTCACACTGCTTGTTATCAGATTGCAGTACAATCTGTCTCTGGATGGATTTTTCGAGGGAGATTTTTTTCCCCCAAATTCTCCTTCAATTATGTGGGTTCTACCATCTGAGTGTTGTTTATGAGGCATACTTTCTGAGACATGCCATTCCATTTTATTCCTTCCTTCATTTAACTCCATTTACATCTAAGCACTTTATCCTATATGCAGAAAATTGACATACCAGAGCAAGGCTTATCCTGTTAATTTATCTTTTTCCCCACTATTTTTGTGCTCAGATAGCATCCTGCTCTCAAGTGCTTAATTACAAGTAATTGCCCTTGACATTCTTTGGACAATCTGCTGGTCTCCTGAGGTAGTCTTTTCTCTTCACAAGGACTTGTACTCCAGCTGGACCTTGCACTCACAAATTTTAAGAGCTCTGAAAATTGAAAACATCTATTCTGCTACTTAGGACGTGTTTGGACTTCATCACCCAGTAATAGTCAAGCAAAGAAAGTTCCAGAATACCCAGAAATTCTTAATAAACAGCAGAATGGTGCTATTTGAGGTGCTGTACAAACAGTAAAAAGAAATACAATTCTATTTGCTTTAAATTATGGGTCAATGAGAAACAGACTGCCACTTAATGAGAAGCTAAAAGACTGAAAATAAGGAAAAGTTACTTGTGATTAAAGTTCAAGAAGTACTTGTCATTTGAGTAAGACATGAAAGAGGAATGACAGCTCATCTTCAGTTATTGCAAACTAATTCTGCTTCAGTCCTGAAGTATGGTACTTGGCATAGACATTAAAAAACTTAATTTGTATATGCTGATTTCACACATGGTTTGACTTAATAGTTCCTAATATGATGCTGTAGATAGTCCTGGAATATATGGCCCACCAGCTCCAGCTGCACATAGAAAGTTGAAAATAATGTCATGAGGGCCTGTTGAAATTTTGAGTCATCAGAGTGTACAAGAGCACAAGCTGCATAAATCATAGAGTGGAAAAATATTTTTGTACTATGATTTAGAAATAATTACAGAGAATTATGTTGAAAGTAATGCCAAATTTCCTGCTCATTACCTCTAAGTAAGTTTCCAGAATAACATACTAAAGATGATGACATCTTATAAATGACAAATCTGCAGATAAGAAAGCTCTGAAATATCCAGTTGACTGTGTTTTCCAATATTCCTCCAGAGGATAAGCAACAGACTCCTGACTTAAATCAGCTTGAGTAAATTCTCTGTACTGGTTTATTGAACAACAATATGTAACTCCAGCAGTGTTCAGCAGCAGTGAAGAATTGCCTGTCATTACTGTGTAGAAAAAACAAGGCATGCATAAATCTGTGGAAACTTCAGGAACACTAATTGGGATAGAATTTCTTCCATCATATTTAGGGAATGTCTTAGCCATTAGTAAGGTAAAACCATATTTCTGGGTCAGAATTTCATCAGTGAGTGTGCTCTAGATAGATGCAAAATACCAACAGAATGTTCAGTCAACTTTTGGTTTTGTTAACTGATGTTAATTTATATGGTATAGTAATTACAGAGTGATCCTACAGGTCCAGAGGTTCATCTGTGCACTGTGGTTGAGTAAGTCTGTGTAATTGATGAGCTGTCTGTGTATTCATGTTGCTACTTCTTTTCTCATAGTGTGCTTATAACTTTAGAATATTTTTTGCAATCTTTAAACTTTTTATATAACATTCAATTTTCCTGTTCACCTATGCTCTCAAGTCTTATTATATGTATTGGAAGGCAGTCACTGTAGGCCTTGAATGTCGAACAACATTATTTTAGCAGAAAAATTTAGCTCTTAGCGGATTGGGCATTATTTAGATTTAATAATTTCAAGTGTTTTCTCCTTCTGCAACCGTTTCGCTTTTTTTGCTATTTCACTTCATTGGGTCTGCAGCTCCCTTACTTAATGCAGGAACTAGACCACCTCTTATTCCTAGCTCTGTGTTTTCTCAGGAACAAGAGGCAGCTTTTGGGAAACATCCTTCTCTGATGCACAAGTCTCCAATACCAAGTTTCAAATATCTTAATTAAAAATCAGTTAGTTTGTTAGAGAAAAAATTGTCAACATAATTAGAAAAACAGTAAAACATTGTTTCCTCAGGCTAATACCCGCAGGCTGGTATAACCTTCTGTCATCCATTTTGTCAGTATTGGTGAAAGCATAGCAGCCTCTTGATGATTTATGCATTTGCCTGTTGTTTTCTTACTTCTGCAGTAGAGCTTTAGCCTTTGTCAGAGGCAGGTTGCTGGGCTAGCAGGGTCTTTGTTCAGCACAGGGACTCATGTTTTTAAGGTGTTTTTTTATAAACAAAGAGGAGTTCTTTTGTTTGGTTTCTTGTTTACCTCTGTGTAAGTATTGCTGCTCCTGTGCTTCTCTTTATGCAAACTGAGTTCAGAGGTGAAATGCAAAATATGTCTGGAACATGCTGCTGTACAAGTTTTTTCTGTGTGTCTTGTTTTCAGTGATTTGTCAAGACAGTAAGGTTTTGTTCAGTGTTACTCCCACTTTTTTCCTACCATGTAAACTTTCAGACTTGTTTCTCCCAAACTCTTATTTATGTAGTAGGACTCTGAATTCTTGGCTTGCTTCCCCAGCCTGACTAATCCATGCTTTTTCTGGTTTATCATTAAGACCTACTGCTCAAATATTGAGAGATGAAGATGTTCTTTGTTGACATTGATTTATGATGTTTGATACTCTATTTCAGGTAATCGCATTTGTTGTGATGCAGACTATGAGCTCAGTAACGTTTGGTGAGTACTGATTCATATTCCAGAGAAGGAATTTGGAAACATCTGTTTCTTGGATTCACTGTCCATGTGATTCGGAATGTTCTTTTCCATTAGTTGATATACAAATGGTGCTCCAGTTTTTGTTGGTTGCACTGTAGAAATCCAAGATTAGGCTGTCAGAATGCTTCACCTGAAGCCTGCTCATGGCTCCTGAGCTGTGTGGGCACATTGTAAACATTGCCGAAGGCAAAGGGCCTGTGCCAATCTACTTCTGTTCTTGGAAAGACAGGGAAAAGGGGACTTTTGGAAAGAGACTATTACTGCACATCTCCATGGAAATCTTTAGTGAAAAGCAAAGTATTTATTTGAACTTAGTGTATAGATGGTGAGGAAAAGAAGTTTTGGGTAGATGGTCTGCTACTCTTTCTGAAGTAGTGTCTTTCCTTTCTTGGGTGGCAGTAGCACTGTCACAGCCTGCTCAGCTTTCCAGGGCTCTGATTGATGAAGGTAAGCAGTGGGGCCAGGCTGTTTTGCCATTCCCCTCAGGCTAGTGCCAGAAGCAATCTAATCTGCCTTTTGTTTTCAGATAACCATGTTAATAAACACATTAATTAAATAGACACTGTTACTATTAACATAGTACATAATTTTAATTAGTAAATAGGGGTTTTTTTTCCAGACATACTCTATTATTGAAATGAGTATGAGTCAACAAGAACAAGCAAGTCAGAATTATTCATTTTCAATTTGATATTTATTAAACTACAAAACTGGTGGCAAGTCACTTGGCTGCCTGGAAAGTAGAGCAGAGAGTACAGAGTTCTTTGATTGCTCCATTCAGCAGGCAGGGAATTTCCCCCAGGTCCTTCACAACTGAAGTGAGTGAGGCTGGAAGAATGATGATATGGATGGAGCTCATGTATTTGAATCAGGTATCTCCCACATGTACCAGGTGCAATGCCTTTGATGGGAGGTTCTTCATGTCTTCTATGCCAGATTTATGCTGGGAGTCATGGCAGAGTTCCTGAAGGATGTCTATAATGCTCTTCAAGAATGAGATCATAGGGTGTTTCTAAATTGCTTCTCACATAAGCGACTTCATCTCAGAAATCCCAGCAAGTGGCAGGAGTTGTCTTATACCCTTGCTGTAATTCCTGGCTCAGAAGGGGAAAAGACTGCCCACCTCTGTGCTGTGTGCCTGGATGGGTCCTGTGGGCCTCCTGTCGAGCCACTGTGGCTGAAATAATGCAAAGGCATGCAATAGCCCTCATGAGTCCTCCTATGGCATGGAACTGAGGCTATATATGTCCTGAGATGTGGTTCATGAGATATTTGCAAACCTTGCTGCTATAATGTTGAATGAGGGTAGAGGACACAGGGAGTTAATTGCAAAGTAAATGGGCATGGCAAACCCAGAGCAGTTTCAGCCAACTGACTTCTGTGATCATTACCTGGAGGAAATTGTTCCCAGCACTATGCTTATACTTTGTCTGAGAGAGAACAATTTGCAACTGACAAAAATAAGGTAGTGATAAGACAATTAAGCAATACTTGGACTTGTCTCATGGCCCTATGGCATTTAACAGTGTATATATAAACAAAGAATCAGTTATACACACAGGTTTTCCTCCAGGTACACCTGGGATCTCTCTGTGGGATCTCTGTAAATCTGAACTGCAGATATGGTGTTTTGCTCAACCTTGAATTTGCTCTCAGAAGATTACAAGTATTTTATAAGATTTCAAAAGGAAGTTGGTATTGGTTTAATTTAAGTCCATGACAGTTCTGTCATTAGCGGCAGGAATCAAATCTTTTCCTTAGATAATTCTTTTCCTCATTTTGCAATAGTAATATTACATTCTAGGCAAATGCCTGTACCAGGAGTATTTTCTGCAACTGAAGTGCTAACCTAGAGTGAGGCCATATAGAAGACACTGGTATGTGATAACAGCTACCACTTGGTGGCATCCACACCATACTTTATTTAGCTGAAAATTCCACAGCCAGCAATCCGAGAAAATTTTGAGAGTGCCTGGCTTGACACTCACTCCTTAAGGGTGTTTAAAATGGTTAACCTAACACTGGTCTGGTTTGGTCGGGGTCTGACATGCATTACCCACCTTCTGTTCGTGGTTAATGTGGGAGTATACACACTTACTGACCTTGCAGTTGACTCAAATTATCAAAGTGATTAAACTCTATCTTGCTGCCATTCTTTGGAAGACTGTTCAACTATTTTTTATTCACAGGCAACATGCTTAAGCTCTTGGACCCTTGGTCTTGACCTTGCTGCTTACCTTACCTGAGTTTAAAATAATGTTTGATTTTAGGCAAGCCAATTAGAAGTAAAAATAGCATAGATCTGGTTAAGGGGAGAGTGTACTTAGAAAGACTTCTTGAATCTTTGATTTACACTTCAAAGGAAAAATATTCAGACTCATTATGGAAAGTGTGAAACATTGGCATTTCTAAGGAATGCTTATTAGGAGATATAAGCAACTATATATTCACTTTACCTAAATTTTGACATTTAAATGAGACATCAGAAATATATTTCACCTGCCAAAATCTTAATTTGAAGGTCTTTGTCTGTCTCCAAAATGACATCTAGAACAACAGTCACATTCAGTTTGAATCTTACGAGTACCTAACTTCAGATTTAAAGTTGCAAGCCTGTCCTGCTTGCATTTGTAGTCAAAGTACTGAAGAGAAGCAAACACAGGGTTAATGGTTGTACATGACAGGCTGGAAAAGTCTTTCTCAATGTAAATAGTTTGGTGATTCTAAGACTTTTTAAAAAATGGATGCTAATTATTATTTGATTTTTGGTTGGTTAGTGCATATATCCTTAAGTGGGAAATTTTTCTCATAGTGTAAAGAGAATCAAGAACTTTTCAGCTGTTCAAGACTTGATCTGCCAGTCCTTTGTCACTTCATAATATAGCAATGAGCATGGTGTGAGATATAACTTAATGGCATTGGGCTGTTTGTGAACTGGTACTAGAACAATATTTCTACTTTTACATATTTAATATATAAAATCTATTTGTGATGGAAGTGAAATAATAAATAAATAAAAAACTAAGAAAACAATATACGTGTAACTTGTAATCTAATTGCATTACACAATGATAATTGAATGGTATCTTGACATTTGAGTGCCATTCATTCATTGCTTTCATACTTGGATTCTTTAACCTCTTGGAACTGAAGTTAGAGTGTTTGGGGGTTATCTTTTTCTTATTGTTGAAAATAAACTTAATTCCTAATTTTCATTAATTGGAGAGTTTGTGGAAATAAGGCACTTCCTGGTGGTTTTCAGGCTTTTTTCTCCCCTACTAATAAAACCAAAATAAAATTGAAAAAAGAATTTAAACACTTGATAAATAATCACTATTAATAGATGAGATTGCTACTTTTGGAGGTAATAAAAGATTTAACTATCAGTTGAAACTCTCTGACTTATTTTGTGGCTCTTTTGTCCTAACATGATGAATCTCCCATTCCTCTCAGTGTCCTGTATCAGTGTGGTGAGGGTTCAGCTTTAACAAGCACTCATGATTCCATTCTGTTAATTTTCAGTTTTATTAAGCAGAATAAAGCAATAATCTGAATTAATTACTTCTTGAAAGTTTGATAATCCCAGGAGCAATACATGACACTGTTACATGTTTCAAACAAAACAACCAGTGATGTTATCAAATTACTGAATATAGAGAACGCTTCAAAAGTCTCAGTACCTCATAGTTCCTCACTTCCCTCTAGTCCTTTGACATTGCTCATTATTGTTGTTAGGTGCATTTTTAAAATTCCAGCAACAAGGCCTGTACTGAAGTAAATTAAAGTGTATGTGCCAGTCTACTTCTAGAGGGCAGCAAATGACTGTGTTTTAGCCACAAGAGAAACAAAAAGTCACATACAGTTCTGCCGGCAAAACCAAAGGCACAATCCAGCATGTTGCAGTCAATAGGAAAACTTCCCACTATCTTAGATGGGAGCAGGGTCAGGACCCTGATGCTTTCCTTGCTTTCTTCCCACTCCTGCTTTTTAAGTGGATAAATAGTGTGCATAAAATGCATTGGTCTCCTGTTATCAATTGTAAGTTTTTTTAAACTATGAACTATGAATGTAAACCTTATGGTTTTTATTAATATTCTAAGGGTACAGTTCATTGGATATAAAAAGTACATGACACAAATGTAATAGTATTTATATAAATATGAGCTCATTGGGGTTTTTTATCTGTTTTGTTTTGTGGTATTTAAAGGAATGTGAATGATTTTTTTGCTCTGTCCACACATGATAGAGAACATTGGGGGAGTGCCACGTCTTTTTGAAAAAACCCCACCACTGATAAATTCACAAGTGTTACTTGCTATAATCAAAAGAAAGAAAGAAATGTTGATAATAAAGATTTATTTAAAATGTATTTCACTTTTATTTACATAGGTTTACATAGCATAGGTTTTTCTATAGCCCTCCTTATCACAGCCCTGGTATGTTCACATAAGCTTACACCAATGTAGTGTAATCTAAATGGTGATGAATTGACTAAACATCTCATAGCTACTATATTTTTCTCAGTGATCTGTCTCCACAGAAGCTGTTCTAACCTTGTAGCCCCCAGGATCCCTTCCTCTTCCTTTTTTTTTTTTTTTTTTCCCCCAAAAAATTACACAATTTCTTTTCAAAATTTCATTAGTTGAATTTGTGCAGAGCTAGAGGCATGGGAAGAGGTCAGATAGCAACTTCTTTAGAGAGCCTGTTTTGACTCTTTATCTTTTTGACTTTTTACTTAGAATGAGCTGAAGCTTGGTGCTTCACCTACCTAGGGGACAACCTGGCTCCAGGTATAACCTGATGAAATTTTTGAGCTTCTCTAATGTGTAATTTATTCCTCATGACTACCTATTAATGTAGAAGACTGAAGGCAGCCACAGTTCAGTACATTCTGCTAATGCAAACTCTGTGTTGTTGGCTGGGAACATGGGTTGTATATCCTCTAGCCTAGAGGGCATTTTTGCCAAGTATCAGATATCAGAAATAGCAGTGTAACAGAATCAGGCTCCAGCTGTCATCATTTCAGTGCTATGCAGGTCAAGAAAGGGGATTGTTCCAATAGAGATGGAGCAACTCTCTTTCAGCTGAGAAACATCCCAGAGTATTAGATTGGATGCCTCTGGTTGAGGAAGAACCACAGTGGATTGTGTTTGCACCCCTCTTTCCAGTGGTGACCTTTCTGGGGAGAGTTGGTTCCCTTGAGGGTGCTCAGTCCAGAGCTGTGGCAGGAGGATGTGTGCAGTAAAACACTTCTCTTCTGGAGTCCAGTGAAGCCTGCAGCTATTATTTTTTGTCTCAGAGATAGCCCTTACTTCTTCCACTAGTGATTATTCTGGTGGCAATCCTAGTGCAAATCAGGTCTCATTTCAGTTGCATTTTAAAACATTGCGCTAGAACTGCCTTTTCCAGGTCCACATTAGTTTCTGCTCAGTTTCCAGTGCTGGTCCTGGGTATCTGTGTCTGAAACCATTTACAGTTCTGATTCAGTTTTCTAATAGAAAACTCTAAAGACTGATTCACACCAGAGTTTCGATTTTTCTTTTCAATGGTTATGAATAAAACATAGCATAAAGGAAAAAAAAGCTTTTGTTGTCTACTTCTGAGGGTACAAAGGAAACATAGAATATTCTGTGTGACTTAGTGCCTGAAAAAAATCACAGCAGGGCTTCTAGAAAAGTCAAGAGGTGAAATACTTTAGCTAGATATGGTATCTTTGAGATGCCTCAAACAGGGCACTGTAGAATTTTGCACCTATAAAAAGAGAGGTTTTGTTCTCCAAAGTTTAGGTTTAGTTTTTGGCAGTTTTCATATCTAGAAATGATGATGCTAGCAGTCAAATACTTGTTTGTCAGAATAGAATATTCATTACTCATTTCTGAAATATTTGCACAGATACTGGCCCATAGCATATCATAGTTTAGGGTACTAAGTGTATTACTTCTTGCCTGCTGACTTCTCCAGCATATGGTACTTTATTTTGTTGGCCACAGAAATGTTCTATAGCCTTGCAGTAGCTTTGAGTGTGGTTCATGACTTTCAACTTTAATTATGCTTAATAACATAATACATATACAGCAAATAACATTTCCCATATTTAAAGTGTGGTTCTGCTCTGAGATGTGATGATTTAAAGATAATTCAAGAAATAAGTTTCTTGTGCTAATCAGATCATAACTTACTACTAACAACAATAAATTTCCAAATCTGCCTTTCCCTTATGTAGTGAGTTGATGCTGGCCAGACTCCAGGCACCCACCAAAGCCTCCCCTCCACAGCTGGACTGGGGAGAGAAAATATAGCAAAGGGTTCATGAGCTGAGATAAGGACTGGAAGAGATCACTCACCAAATACCAGCACAGGCGAAACAGGCTAGAATTAGAGATATTATTTGAGTTTATAATTAACAAAATCAGAGCAGGATAATGAGAAGTAAAATAAGGCCTTAAAAACCCCTTTCCCTCATCACCTCCCTCTTTACCAGCTCTGTCTTCTCCCCGCAGCAGTGCAGGGAGACAGGGAATGGGAATCAATTCATCAGCTGTGGTTTCTCCTGCTGCTCAGGGGAAGAGCCCTTCCCCTGCTCCACCATGGGATGCCTTCAATGGGAGACAATTCTCTGTGAATTTCTCTGATGTGGCTCCATCTCATGAACAGCAACTCTCCACAAGCTGCTGCAGTGTGAGTCCATCCCATGGGGAACAGTTCCCCTCAAACTACTGCAGTGTGGATCACTCTCCCATGGGGTGCAGTCCTCCAAGGACAGGCTGCTCCAGTGTAGGCTCCTCTCTCCACAATCCCACAGGGTCCCAGCCTCTGGGCATCCACCCTCTCTGGTGTGGGTCTTTGCCATGGGTGGCAGGGGGATGTCTGCACCCCCATGGACCTCCATGGGCTGCAGGGGCACAGCTTCACCATGCTCTTCACCATGGTCTGCAGGGGAATCCCAGCTCCAGTGCCTGGAGCATTTCCTCCCCCCCCTTCTTTAGTGACCTTTAGTGTCTGCAGAGTTGTTCCTCTCGTGTGCTCTTACCCCACTCTGGCCTCTATTACAATTGTGCAATACCTTGGGGTTTTTTTCTTCTTAAATTTGTTATTGCAGAGGTGTTACCACCATTTCTAATTGGCCCACTCTGTGCCAGTGGTGTGTGAGTCTTTGGAGCTACCAGGGATTGGCTCTGATGGACAAAGAGGAAGCTTTTAGCAGCTTCTCATAGAAACCTCTGCCTCCACCCAGCTGAGTTTTTCATACTGTTATTATTGGTTAAGCTATCAGAAAATTCTTGAATAGACCTCAGTAAATGACTCAATCTTTTGTTCACCTTTCAGCAAGGACATCAATGAGAATCAATAAAAATAATTTAAAAATCTGCAGATTGCTGTCACTTTTTTCTTTCTCATGCTGTAGAGAGGTGATTATGCTGAGTTAGGGGTTTTGTTTTGTTTTGCTTTCTTTCATTTAGACTAGAGGATTTTGTTGTCAGCCCTTTTAAACTAGCTGTGCTTTCACTTTGATACAGAAGAAGACAAGCCGGCTTGACAGGCACAAGCTCAAACACAAAGTGATAGGGAAGTTAAGGACTGAGATAAAAAAAGAAAAGTTGAGACTTAGCTTAGAGCTGTCAATACCTTCTTAGTATATATCTTACCTTATGTCAGGGCATAAATATGCTGTGGGCACAAGAGACAGCAGGGCTGTGTGCTGCCCTTGGAGCAGGAGGTGCAGCAAGGGATGAGGAGGTTGGTGCTGGCTCCAAGAGCCATCCAGCCTGTGGGCTGATGGATGTGAGCTGGTGTTTCTGCACAGCAGTGTGCTGTGCACAGGACAGCTCACCTGGAGTTCCCTGCAACAGGCTCCCTTCTCTGCACACGAGATGGCTTAATTGTCCTACAGAGAAATGGCTATAACAGTTCCCATTTTTTTTCCCAGTTCACAAAACTGACAAAAAGCAGGAATTTGGTCCTTTTACTTTAATAAACATGGCTGCCTTTACAAGCCAATAAAAAATCCCATACCACCTCAGACTGACAGTAGTGAAATAAGCAAAATAAGCCTTTGTTGTTACTTTGAATTTCCAAAAAAATCTATCCAATATTTCACTATGGAGGCAGTCTTGCTGTACAGTAACATGAACTGCAATAAACTCATCCTAGTACTTAATCACAAAGTAATTGAAAATCGAGATTTTTTTTTTCTTAATTACATTGAAAATAACTTTGTTTTAAATGGTCTACCAGTTCTCATTTCAAATTCTCCTAGAGACAGTGATATGGGATGAAGAATTCATGCTACACTTTTTCTTAAGCTTCCTTGGTATAACAGATTCTGGTTTGTTATATGAGTAAGGTAAAAGTTGATTTGAAAAGCAGCACTGAGCAGGGCAACTGTTGTTTAAACTTTGTTTTGGAGATCAAGGCAGCCCAAAGAAACTAAATCTTTTAGCGAAACTTAAACTAAAAGCTAAGAAGAAAATGCCATACTCTAAAAAAAAATTCATAGAATATTTTCCCTGTGTCTCTAGTTAAGGTTAAAAATAGAAAAAAGATAAATCATTGATCACTTTTGTCCTTTAAAAGATTGCATTAACCCTGGCTTCTCTGCAGTTTTAAACTTAGATCAGACACTGGCACTCCAGAATACCCCTGGAAAGGTGTGCTAATGGCTTTGTGAGTAGGGACGTTCTCTGCACTCAGCTAGTGCTTGCCGCAAGGCTTGGAAATGTAGTACCAAAGGGTTGTTTTGACTGGGCCTGGCCACCTCAAGGTCATGTTCTTCCCACAGAGTTTGTCATCCTGGCTGCACAACTGCCAGCTATGAGGCACTTTGGCATGTCATCTCCTTGCTGTGACACTGAATGTTCAACTCTTAACACTTTCCAGGTGGAAAGGAGAAATGGGATGCTTGGTTCAGTGAAGACAATAATGGAATGTGCCTCTTCAGACTTGCTGTGGCTTATGCAGAAATTTTGCAGTTAATCATAGTGGATTGCCAGATACAAGGCAAAAGCAGGCCTGAAAAGTTTCAGCATGGCTTCAAATGAAACACAGAATTTTTTCCTAACATCTACAAAAATAAAATTCCTTAAGAGTGAACAAAAAATGCACAATAGAATTTCTGTTCACCTCCAAAGCTTGAGTAATGACAAAGACAAATTAGTGTTGCTTGCTAAGGTGCTCTTTGCTAAAATGATAGATCCTGGTACAGCAGATATTCTGTCTGTTAACTATATATTATATTCTTTTTTCATTTGAGAAAATGAAGACTTTTGAAATGGTCATGTATTTATTTTGGACTCAAATTATGGAAAAATTAAAATGTTTCCCATAATTGCTTTTAGCTACACAGTTTAAAGCAGAATCATCCACCATATGCACGATTATTTTCAATACATTAATAATACCCCATTACTAGTGTCTCCAGCTCTAAGAGACTCCAGCTTTGAACTTCAAAAATGCTTCATCATGATATTGTATCCTTCATAACAGAAGGAGAGTGTATACAACTCAATAAAAATTGGAAAAGTTATTTGTTTTCAACTAATTGTATAGTTCCTGTAGTACATAATATATGAATAAATGTAATAGCTATATTATTATTTCTTCTTGAGATTGTGTGCAGATACTGCATCCTGTCCGTCAAAGAGCTTAAAAATTACAAGGGAGATTTTATGTTGTCAGCCTTGAAGATGAGAAAATAGTGAAGCATGTCCCCACAAGGTGGTTAATTCTATATTGTCCATTTGGATGAAACTTAAAATTTTCTTTATCTCATATAAATTATTCTTAGATATGAACTGCACAACTGCAATTTTATATTCTACCAGGAAAACGAAAATATAGAAAACACAGAGATATTTCCAGTGACAGTTTACAATGTGCTAGAAGATTTCTATGGATACACTTTTAAAATTAAAACAGTTTGGGTTTGTGTGTGCTGAAGCTTAAAACATAATTTGTTAATTGAATGGTGAATTACCACAAAAAGCTAGTGACAATTTTTGGCCATAGGCATTTGTATATAAAACATGCTTCATGGAAAAAGAGGAGAAAAATGGAAAGTGATGGTTAAAAAAATTCTGGTATTTTAGTAAATTATAAGCATGGTTGGAAAACTTGCAGGACTGAAGGATTCAGCCAAGTGTTTGTCTTATTTTGGAAGTTAAAAAGTCCCTTCTTTATCTCTAGTATGGCAGCAGGAGGACATATTCCTGGTGCAAATATACTTGCCCAGTTTGCAGAAATTTGTTGAACATTGAGTGTTTATAAGGTGAACTTCAATTAAATTTGTTTTGGTTTTATATGCAAAGAGGTCTAAGAAATTATTAGAAAACCAAAAGAGAGTGAACGATATTACAAATGTTACATATCATTTAAATAGTAAAATGACATTTTATCATTTATTGTTAATTTAACCTTTTATTTCATAGAAACAGGAATGCGTACTTAACAGGAAAGTAAATGATATTCTAAAAATAACCATATTTTTAGAATATTTTCTTTAAAATAAAGTATTGCTCCTTATATTTTAAAAGAGCTAATACTGGTTTATTTGATTGGGTGGGTTTTTTTAGTATCTCTCTTCATAAGTTCTTGTTTTTCCTTCTAAAAATTCAATAACTTATTTCAGGGTAACAGCAAATAAAAGTAGAGAGTACACTTGCCTGAATAAGTAAATTACATTTGTTGCACTGGTTCTACACTTCTGCTAGAGAAAATGCAAACAGAACTAAACAGGATTTTATCTCCTGTCAATCTTGAGATCTCTGAATAGGAGCTTGATATTTTTACTCAGGTTTTCAATTAAGCTAACTGCCTGTTTCATCACCACACTTGGTTTGTTGAGGGCACAGTGTATTTTATTTTGAAATTGCAGCTATATGACCACTTAAAGATATCTGTGGATGGAAAGCAGCTTCAGTGAGAAGGTGCAATGAAGTGCTTGTGATCTGGGCTGTAATGGGGCAGGGGGCTTGGATAGGAAAGAGAGGTTGAAGTCTTGATTGGATGTAGAGTCTGGAGGCATTGGAGAGTTCCCGTAAGCAGCTTGGTTCTTGGTGAGCCATGTACTGTGCAAGGCTGGGAAACTTCAGTCATGGAGTCACCTGATACTCCATTTTTTCTTCTACTCCATACCCAATCAGTGTCCACCTTTCTGAGAAGGTTCATTAGGCTGTTAGGCACAATGCTGTCCCTCAGCTGGCCAGGGGGTGCAGCAGGAGAGCTTTGTCCAGCAGCTTGTGGGGGTCCTCCTGGGCTCCTTCAAGGCTCCTGGCTAGGCCTCAGAGTGTTACACCTTCTGAGCATTGGCTTTGTGCATGAATGACTTTCCAGAGGAGAGGAACACCTGTGCATATTAGTTATAAGTTGTCTGTGCTGGCACAAATTGAAGTCGAGACCTCAAGGGCAGCCGCTGTATTTGCGTCACTGAGTGAAGTACAGGGCAGGCAGACTGGATAGCAAAAGAAGGCTGATGGCTGAAATTACAGCTGAAAGCATTCAGGAAAATACATCCAGCTTCTGGGAACTCTTTTGAAGGCAACAGGGTGAAAGATAACTTAGAAATTGAAAGTTGACATTTTGCTTTTCATTGATTTTCTGGTGTATCACTGGTGTCGGTCACAGTTTTGCAGCAGTGAGAAGATGTGACCAGAGACCCCACACCTGTGCTTGTCTCCCTGGAGACTGGGCATCCTACCGAGGCACACAGGTCCTGTGAGATACAGTGTCTGTACCAGGCTTTTAAGTTTGCAGGAATTATTTGGGTTTTATGAGATGCAGGTAGAGCAGCAAGCCTGGTTGCTAGTAGTGACAGAATCAGTCCTTTATGTGGTTAATAATATGCTCTGTGCAGCTTTAGTAATCAGATGAGAGAAATTTTGGCTTCTTTTGAAAAATCAAAGTGATCATTAACTTACACTGAGCTGACACCAGAAATGAGTCAGAAAGGATCTTGATCTGAAAGCTTCCCTGTAGGGCACATACATGCATCCTCAAGCTTTTCTCTTCTTTCCCTGGGAGGTTCATAACTCTTTGACTTTCTGCCTAATATTGGTAACTTTTGAAAAGTTGCCAAGGGGCAGAATTATCTGATTCACAGGAACATTTGCACGTTCTCCAAAAACCCATTTTATTTCTCAATAAGAAAGATTTTTGTGAAATCTCATAGGAGAGTGATCATCATTTCCTGCTCAGACCATGGGAAAAGAAACAATTGAAGGACTTAGCCTGTCTATAATTGTGATTTGTCATACCGTCTAGAATCTTTTGTTGAAGTGGATGAATGGAGCAATAATGAATAAACAAAAATTTGAGGATAGGGCTTTCAAGTCCAGATTGATCTATTTATGTTCACACTTCATAGACTTTAACAGATATGCTAGGCCAACATTTGATTCCCCATATTTCTGTAGGATTGCTGTATGTAGTTATAACCCAGGCAGAGGGTTGAAAAAATTATGAGGCCATTTTGCAGTGGAAATTATTTTGCTGCAATGATTATTAATAATAAGAAGAGGAAAATGGATCAAATAAATTGCTGGTTTCTCCCATAAATGCCAGTGTTGCTTCTAACACCATCAGGAGCTGTAAGGACCAAAAGTTGTATTTGAAGACCCTCCTTGGTTTCCAGAATAAGCACTGTGGCATGAGGGGAGGGATAGTTCATGCTTCATGCTCCTCTCCATATTTGACCTGTGAAATATTTGAGTGAAAAATTAACTTTGCAGGCAAAATGTGAAAATAAATAACAGGAAGGCATGACTTCACCTTTTATCTTAGTTTGTGAGCTGCTAGAACCAGATCTTTGATTCTCCCTGTGTAAATAGCCTCTCAACTTCCTGAGAAGGGATAGTCTACAGTTCACTGTCTCATTTCCTTGGAAGGAAGAACCTGAGATGTATCACTGCCTGAGAGCGTCTCTCTTCACGATGTCCTGGTTGTCAGTATCTGTGAGCAGATGTCAGAGGCTCTCCCCAGGCAGGCTTATTGCTCCTGTCCTTTCACAAGAAGATACTTCCCAACACTGTGTTCCTGTGTGTGCACATGCCTTCTCTCAAAACATGCCTTGTCTCAAGAGCTATTAAAAAGCAGTTACACAAAGTTCTCCAGCTGAGACCAAACAGTTCTGTTGCTGAATAAAATTCCATACCATTGTTTTCACAGACAGAAAGGGAGGAACAAGTTCAGGGCAGATACAGACAACAGCAACTCTGCAGATTGAATAGATCTACAGCCCTAATGCTAAAAGTATCCATCCTCTTTTGAGTCTTTTGTATCTTTGTGTAATCTTTCAGGGGAGTGTTTTCCCCCTCACTATCTAGTTTCTAAAATTTTAGATGTTTATTATCTGCTGAGGCCTCTTTATGAGACCAGTACCTCCAGCAGAAACCTGTTTGGTTGCTAAACAGTGTAAAGTTTTGGTTGAAATTATAGAGTAAAGGGACAAGGTCCTAGGCTGTCCCCAGCTGGAAAAGGTGGTTGCTCTTGAGAGCCATTCATGTAAGTCTGCAAAATCTAGGAGAGACTGAGCAATTTTTAATAACTACAGGAGGATTTAATAACATTAAATCCTCCTGTAGCAACCCACTGCCCTCTTTCTTCTGGTCCTGGTCTTCAATTTCAGATGTAAATTTATTCATGGCCATTTGTGTTGGTGTTTTGCTTTGATTTATATAGCTCTTTCCAGCCCTGATGTTGCTCCTTTTATATTCCTAGAGAGAAATTGTATCTCATCTGAGACTTTCTTTTGCTGGGTTAATAACCTGAGTTCTTTGATTCTTCCTCCTCCCCCCATCCCCACTGCCACCACCCACCCCCAATAATTCTTTTAGACCATTCCAGCATTTCCCCCTTTTTTTGTGTGGAAGTTGGTCACCAAGCTGATGAACCACATTCCCAATTAACATTTACTTTTGACAGTGCTGCCAATGGCAGTAATGACAATCCTCTTTTTGCATTACCCAGTTAATCCTAAATTGAATGATTTGTCATGCCAAAATCACCTCTAGTGTTGACACCTTTGCTTAGATCAACCATATAATCAGTTAAAAACCCTAGTTTTTTAAATCTCTGTGTATCAGTAAACCAACTGGTAACAAAACTTATTGCTATTAGCCCCAAAGTGCAGTAATTCGCATTTAATACTATACCTGCTATTCTCATTCTTGCCTATCAGGCCTGCAGGATGCTCAAGAGTATTTTGGGCACATCATAATGTAATAGAAGCCAAGCCCATTGTCATGAGAGACTTATAAACTTACTCAAAATGTGACCCTATGTAATGGTGTCAAAATGGAAAGAGGGTAGTCTTACATTAGATATTAGGAAGATATTCTTTACTGTGAGGGTGGTGTGGCACTGGCAGAGAAAAGCTGTGGATGCCCCATCCCCAGAGGTGTTCAAGGCCAGGTTTGATGGAGCTCTGAGTAACCTGGTCTAGTGGAACGTGTCTCTGCCCATGGTGGAAGGGTTAGAACTTGGTGATCTTTAAGGTCCTTTCCAATCCAAACCATTCTATGAATTTATGACTGAGCCTGAGGTAAGTAAATAAGCTCACAGTGTAGCTCAGAAAGACTAATGCATGGCATGATGGGATTAATAATTTTTTATTTCATTACTAAACCAAATAAATTTTTTAATTGATGGGAAGCCACGAACGTAGCTGACAGAATGTTGGAAATAATCAGAGAGGGTATTCAGAATAAGGCAGGGGATTCTGAATGCCATTTTGGTCTCTGCATATCAAGGACAGTGTGGAGAAGGTACAAAGACAGCTAAGATGATTAAGAGGATGGAGTAGTTTCCTTATGAGGAGAAATTATAAAGGCTGATATACTTCAAACAGGAGACAAGAAGGTTGGGGTTGCAGTATGATCAAACTTTTGGAAATTGTGGAGATACTGGATAAGGTGAAAGCAGAATGGCTTTTTAGCAAATTTCTTGATATTAGACATATAGAGAGCTTGGTGAAGCCAGTAGGGGACTGGTTTAAAACATGAAACAATACTCTTTTTACTTCAAATACAGGGAATTGCTGGATTCAGTTACTACAGAAGTCTGTGTATGCAGTGTCAGCATGCTCAAAACAGATTAGTTTGTGCCATCAGGTCCAATTAGATCAAATGACTTAGAGCCATGTACACTCAAATTGTGAACAGCTCCAAATACAGAGGATCCATAACTTCTCAGGGCTGCTTGACCAACCTTGCAGTGAATGAGATTTTTCTAATCTTTAATGGAAATTTTGCATGTTTCAACTTGCGTCTGTTGGTTCTGGTTGTATCACTGTGCACCTCTGACAAGAGAGTGGCTCCATCTGCTCAGTACTCGTGCATCAGGTAGCTGAAGACAGCAGTACAATGCTCCACTGAGCCTTCCTTCTGCAGGTAGAACAAATTCAGGTTTCTCATCCTGTTTTTATACCAGCTCCCAATCATACTGGTGGCTCTTCACTTGTCTTGCTGCAGTGTGTCCATGTTTTTCCATTGTTTATTTCAAAGAAACGTGTTAATTTGAAGTAATAGCATTTTTAACTGATATCTTCCTTTTAAAAACTTTTGTAAAACTCATCTCAAGGAGTTTTTAAATCTGGAGGGACACTAGTACCATACTCATCCCCAGCATTGAAGTGTATGACATCTGGTCAATGATATTGCTGATCCTACAATTTGGATTTTCAACTTGAGAGTGCTATAACCCTCCAAATATTCAAAGTGACATTTGCAAAAATATTCTTCTTCCACCTTCTAGAAATAATATCATAAACATTGTCAAAATTCATTAAGTTTAAAGGGCAGGAATTCTAATCTCTGCATAGGGGACAGGATGAAAGCCACATGCTTCAGAATTTCAATGAGAATTTCCCAGTTTACTTAAGCTGGCTGTTCCAGTAATGGGAAAGTTCCAGGTATTATCTGCATCTTCTGTAGAGACTTTCCTCCTTTCATTTCTGAGGTAGAAATCCATTTTGTAGCTTGAACAATGAAGCTAGCAATTCTTCTGGGATTAAGGCTGCAATAATGATGATGCAGTCAGTCCCCTGAAGAAAAAACATTTAATTGTCCTATGAAATCTAAGAGCCAAATGTAGTTCCTAAGGTGCACATCTGTGTTGTACATACTTAAAAGAATGTAGCAACTTACAGGTTTTCGTCCCTGCAAACCAGCAATAAAAGCCAGATATCTGCTATGTATTGATTTCCTCCACTGCTCCTAGACTGAATTGGGTAATAGCTTGCCATTAGCTCGCAGTTCATCATCTTGTGGCATCTAATCAATAGATCAAGTGGTAGCTGCAGTTAATCTTATTTCTACATATCAATGTACAGATCAGCACAGACTTTTGTTTCTTTCTCTTCATCCTCTTCAAGACTGATCCAAGAATTCCCATTCTTGATGGCAGGATACATCAAAAAACCTACTGCATTCCCTCCTTCCCCTTCTGTAATTTCCCCATAACCAGACTTGAGCAATTCACATCACTATCTAAACACAAATTTAACCTTAATCTAAATTTAGACACTCAATATTCTCTTTCTTCCATCTTTTCTGTCTTTACACATTTCAAACATATCATCAGCTCTTTATGTACCTGATTGGCTTGGTTACCTCTGCCCAGCTCTTTCCTGGAGCCCCCTTTCCAGTTCTCTTACAGTTTCCCACAAACCTTTACTTGTGTAGTTTCTTTGTCCTTCCTTTTTTTCAGAGGGGTTGCAGCTGGATGATCTTTAAGGTAGGTTCCTTCTAACCTAAACCTAAACCTTGCTGCTTTCTTTTATAATAATTTTTGTTCTGGACTGCTTTTTCATGTTCCTGACTTTCTGATTGAGATGCCTGTACAAGACTTGATCCAGAGAATCACAGAATCATAGAAAGGTTTAGGTTAGAAGGGACCTTAAAGATCATCTATTTGCAACCCCTCAGACATGGGCAGTGACACCTTCCGCTAGACCAGGTTGCTCAGAGCCCCCAAACCTGGCCTTCAACACATTCAGGGATGGCACATCCACAGCTTCACTGGTCAGCCTCACCACACTCACAGTAAAGAATTTTCGTGGGACAGATCCTCCTAGAGGCTGTGCTAAGGGACACAGGGAACAGGGAGGTGATTTGGGACACTCAGCATGGCTGCACCAAGGACAAGTCCTGCCTGACCAGCTTAGTGGCCTTCTATGATGGGGTGACTACATCAGTGGACAAAGGGAGGGTTACAGATGTCATTTATCTGGAGTTGTGTAAAACCATTGACACAGTCTCCCACAACATCCTTCTCTCTAAATTGCAGAGAGATGGCCTTGATAGGTGGACTACTTGGTGAATGAGGAAGAGGTCAAAAAATTGCATACAAAGGGGTGGTCAACAGCTCCAATTCCAGTGGATATCAGTCACAAATGGTGACTCTCAGGAGACCATATTAGGAAAAGTGTTATTTAATATCATTATTAATGACATAGACAAAGGGAACGGGTGCACCCTCAGCAAATTTGGAGATAACATGAAGCTGAGTGGTGCAGTTGACACACCTGAAGAAAGTGATGCCATCCAGAGGGACTTGAACAAGCTCTAGAAGTGGGTCCATGCAAATCTCATGAGGTTTAACAAGACTAAGAGCAAGGTGCTGGGATGAACAGATGGAGAGCAGCCCTGCTGAGAAGCACTTTGGTGGGGGAGAGGCTGGATGTACCTGGCAATGTTCTTTGCAGCCCAGAAAGGCAAACATATCCTGGGCTGCAGCAGGAGAGGTGTGTGCATGAGGTCAGTGGAGGGGATTCTGCCCCTCTACTCTGTGCTGGTGAGACCTCACCTGTGCATCCAGCTCAGGACTACCCAGCACAGGAAAGACATTGATCTGTTGGAGTAAGTCCAGAGGAGGCCACCAAGATGATTGGAGGAGCGGAGCACCTCTCCTATGAGGAACATTTCAGCCTGGACAAGTGACAGCTTCAAGCTGACCTAATTCCAGCCTTCTAGTACATGAAGGAAGCCTACAAGAAAGACAGAGAGGGACTTTTTACAGCAGCATGTAGTGGTAGGACAAGGGGGAATATCTCATATGGTCCAATGATTTTGTTTATTTTTCTAATGCTGTGTGTAAATGAAGTGGTGCATGTAGTACAGCAGCATGCCTGCAGCCACAGTCCCCTGAAGGTTCAGGTCAGGGGTAGCTCTGACTCATGTGTTCTGGCTTTCACTCCAGGGAAAACAGGCAATGTCAGGGTGAAGGAGCTGGTGTGTGTGCTTTTTGCCCCTGTCCAAATTTCTGGAGTGCATATGACAGCCCAAGGAGATTGGAAGTGCTCCAAGGTGCCCCAGCTTGAATACAGCCTAAAAGACAAGAACACTGAGGGATTTTGTTGGTTTTTTTCATTACTTATTTGGACCCAATTCAGCCAAAAATAGAAAGTAAACACAAGGCTGCATTTGTGTTACCTGCTTTGAAAGTCACTGCTTTTAGTAAAAATACATTCAGATGTACTACACAAAGCAAATAAATAATGTTCCTAGAAATAACTGTAAGGCCTCTTTTTGAGAATATCAATAAAAATAGAAACAAATCAAAATTGAAACAAAGACATATCTGATCTAAATTTGACATTTATGAGCCTTTGGCTTCAGATGCACATTTGACAGGTCTGTGTGGATCCATCAGAAAAAAAAGCTTCTTCACTCTAGAGGAATAGAGATTAAAAAGTATTATAACAGAGCATGTGAGTAACATGAAATGGTACTTAGACCCACAGATGAGTAGTGTGGGCAAATTAACTGAGGACATGTGGCACAAGTTAGGAAATGCCAGCAACAATAAAAGGATGAGAAGAGAGAGATGCAGTGAAAAGAAGGAACTGAACAGCAATGTTTATGCTTGCTTTGGATGGGCTGCTAGCTGGTGGGAAAAATGATGGATACACTGGATAAATTACTGAGTTTTGGAAGAATTTTGCAGCTGGGGTGGTGACATAAATTACTTGTCATCAGGGCTATTTTCCTTCATTTTTAATCTGGTCACCCATCCATCTCCAAACATCACTTTCTTTATAGTGTACACTTCTGAAATTGTGCCCCTCAAAACTGGGGAAGTCATTGGAACAATAAAGAAAAATATAGAGTTCTTTCAAGAACTAATAGTTTTGTTATCTTGTGTGAGTCAGCTTGTGTGGGAGTTGAAGAGCTTTGTAGCACATTTGTTAACTCTGTGCAGCTAGTGGTTTAGTGTTTAAATGAATGCCTGTGAAAGTTGCCTCATCCAACTAAATAAATTTATTTTAAGTCTTTGCAACAAATCTGTTCTTAAAATCTCTTTGGTATTGGGTTAAATTCCTCAGTGTAAAATGAATTGCATATCAGATTTTGCACATTATGAAAGCTGTACCCACAGTGTTTCCAGGCTTAAGAATATTAATTGGTGGGATTTAAGATAAATACAGATGGCAAGCCTATTAATAAATGATGGGTAGGGAAGTGCACACCAATTCTTAGAGAAATATTGTATGTGGAGTGTATGGTGTAGTTTAAGATAAGCACAATTTTCATCCCTAAAGAATTTTTACATATATTTGCAAATTAGACCTAATATATATATAATAGAAAGGATAACTCTGGATCAGGTAGAAATTGCTCACTTTTAGTGAAAAATAGGAATATTCTCATTAAGACAGAATATTAAACAACTGGCAGAATGAACATCTCTTGGTTGAGTATAAGGAAAAAAAATTAAATCAAATACAGCATCTCTCTCTATGCAGTGTAAGACTGTGAAGATGCATCCTGTAACATCCAAGCATGTACTCTCGTAACTAAATGCAGATGTGCATGTGTTTTGCAAGGATTTACAGGCTATGACAGAGACAGTGCCACATTTTGTGAGAATATTGTGAGTGCCAAGACCACTGATCAACCTAATGCTGCTGCTGCAGTCCTGCCTGGTGGTAAGCTTGGTCGTGGTTGGGATGCCTGTGGATGAGAAGCTGACAGCAAAATGGCATTCAGTGCCAAAGTCTACTTTGGAGTACAATATGTACATGTAGCCCAGGGAAAGTAAAAAGCTGCCGTGTTACTGAGGTGGTGCAAGTATGTGCAGAGCCTCCTGGCAACACAGCCTCAAGTGAAGAGCACCCTATGGGTAACTTGGTGTCAACTCCTATTGCTCTCCATGCACTACCGGGAACTCTTAAGGGTTACACAGTGACTTTTGCTTCTTTGACACAGGCGACAGTAAGGGCTTGACTTTAGCTGCTTAAAAATAAGCTTTTCTGTACTGAAATGTGCTGCAGAAGTTAATCTGGGAAATGAAATTAATAAATTCAAACTAGTCAAATAGTAGTTTTATAAAAGTGGTTCTTAACTTTTCATCAGTAACTTGGGCGAAGGGGCAGAGGCCTCCTCAGCAAGTTCCCTGAAAATACAAAGCTGGGAGGAGTGGCCAATACCTCAGAGTGCTGTGCAGCCCTTCAGAAGGACCCTGACAGTCTGGAGAGATGGGCAGAGAAGAACCATCTGAAATGGAACAAAGGTGAATGCAGTGTCCTGCACCTGGGGAGGAACAACCCCAGGCACTAGTACAGGATGGGGGCTGACCTGCTGGAAGCAGCTCTGCAGGGAAGGACCTGGAGCACAACAAGCAGTCCATAAGCCAGCAGTGCCCTTGTGGCCAAAGGCCAAAGGTATCCTGGGGTGTGCTAGCAAGAGCATTGCCAGCTGGTCCAGGGAAGTGACTTGTCCTGCCCCTCTGCTCAGCCCTGGTGAGGCCACATCTGGAGTGCTCTGTCCAGTTCTGGGCTCCTCAGAACAAGAGAGACATGGAGCTGCTGGAGTGGGTCCAGAGGAGGGCTACAAAGATCATGAGGGGACTGCAGCATCTCTCCTATGAGGAAAGGCTGAGAGAGTTGGGCCTGTTCAGCCTCGAGAAGAGGCACCTGAGAGGGAACCTCATCAACATCTATCAGTCTCTGAAGGGAAGGTGTCAAGAGGATGGAGCCAGGCTCTTCTCAGTGCTGCTGAGCACTAGGACAAGAGGCAATGGGAAGAAAATGATGCACAGGATGTTCTACCTGAATATGAGGAAAAATTTTACTGTGCAGGTGATGAAGTACTGGAATAGGCTGCCCAGAGAGGCTGTGGAGTCTCCCTCACTGAAAATATTCAAGAGCCACCTGGACACAATCCTGTGCCATCCTGTGCTCTGGAATGGCCCTGCTTGAACAGGGAGGTTGGACAAGATGACCCACTGTTCCTTCTTCCAACCTGACCCTTCTGTGATTTTGTGAAATTTTGATATTGGCTTGAGGGGGAGGGAGCTGATGGATAGAAGGAAGGTTGGAGAGAAAATACCCTTCATGATATGAAATTACAGAAAAACAGATAAATATAAGTTAAATTTGATATATAGTTCTTTCATTCTGAATGCCAGTGTGCAAATTTCTCTGTATATTATAAATGTAGAACATTTCTTACAACACTTAAGTTACCAAGCTCCCATTGGCATAACTTCAACCTAAATTTTACTCATTTTCTTCACGGGTTTAAAATCTCTTGATCAAATCCAAATCACCTTTTTAAGACTCTGGGATAATCCTTCAGGAATACTTTCAGTAATTCAGGGCTTTAGTTTGTGCTGCTTTATGATCAGTCTTTTGTATTTCCTGTACCTAATTATGCATTTTAATGAAGCTTGCCTCTGTAACTTTCATCTCCCATAGAGATGATAATTTTCTCTTAGAATAATTTTAGAATTCTTTCAGATGATTAGTAGTCTTTAGAATATGTAATTTTTTTACTCTGGCAGTTGGAAAGATCATACTAGTAATTTATGCCTGTTCTAGGCTCAAAACCTACTTGAGTTTAACCAAGCCAATTTTAAGTCACACTGTGGAAATCCACCTGCAAATATCCTTTCACATTGAATGAACCATGGGTTGGATAGATAGATATCAGCCGAAACAAAGAGATGCAACCTGGGTTATACAGCATATGCAGTACATATTTGCAGTGACTCCCCTGTATTGGTTTGTACATCAGTTTAAGTTTTAGTCCTAGGATGGGCTTCAGGACCTTCAGCTTTTTCCATTTTACACAGAGAAGAAGCTAACCTTTCAGCAGCAGTAAGTCTGGTTCATATGGATGTCACCACTCACTCTCTCCACTGACTAAGGTGGATGGTGCCACGGTACCAGTGGAAAAAGGGTCAGGGCAGCAAGCAGGTGGTGGGGAAGATGTGATGGTGGCTGGATGTGATGGGCTGCTTATTTGCACAGGCACAGAGAAGACTGGAAATTACTGAGTGAAAACACAGCCAGCTTAAAAAACTTCCCATGAATTTTTGGCTTAGAGCTGTCAATGTTTCTAACTATTTTTAATATCTGCCTTGTGGGCAGAGATAGACGTATGAGTTTGATTGTAGGCACAGATAGTGCCATGGCCTATCCTTTATTGCCCTTGGTCATGGACTTAGAGGAGGATATTACTAGCTGAAGTCCTCTTCAGCTCGGTGGGGAGCTGGAAGTGGGGGAGATTGTAAGGAACATTCCTCAATTGAGACTCTATGTGTTTGTTGGGGAGGGGTGGTACAGCTGGAAGTGTTGACACAGACCCTTTGTAATCCTGCTGCAATCATCATCCCTGAAATGGATTTTCATCATTGGAAGGGTATGAATAACATTAAAAAAGGTGGTGATTTACGTTGCTTTTCTTTTTTTTTCCCCCTAGAGTTCTATACTATAGTTGTGAGTCATCTCTGTAAGTAGTTGGTTGATAGTCTGCTCTAATGAATTATTAATAATTGTTCTTTAATTATTGCTTGAAAAAAACTTTTATAATGAAAGTACTGAGGATGAGTATTATTCATGGTGCTTTTTTTTTTTTGCATTTTTCTGTGAAGATATCTTTATTTTGCTTGCTTAAGAAAATAAGAATGTGGTAATGGGCATATACATGTATGTGAATTATGTTTGTGAAGGCACATGAATACAGCTACCTTAGTGCCTTAATGTTTGTCTGACCAATTCCTATAAAATTTAATGAAGGGATAGAAGTCTTATGGTCACTGTGTTCCTAAACATTCTGTGAAAAGATAGAAATCCTTGTAGAGGAAAGAAGCCAAAGGTAAGTCTGCTGTCTTTAAAAGACATCAAAGAATCCCAGTGGAAGGCTGCCTTCTTGAGATGTAAACCATCAGGATGTCGTTGTGTCCACTGCAGAGAAAGCTGCTTGTTTACTCTATTTGGATAACTTCTGTCCCTTCTTCAAGTCAGGAGACAATTTTATAGTTAATTGTAATGCTAACTTGAAGGGGACTTGAGGAAATGATTTTTTGTTTTGTTTTGGCTGTTACAGAAGTCTAAGTATAAATGGCATATTTACCATTTACTTGGCATATTTACATATTTACTTCTTTACCTTCAAAAGTATAGCTGAATTAACAGGTGTTGTGTTAATATAATTTATTCTGGAGAAAACCCCCCCAGCCCAACTTGTGTTGCTGTCTCCTCTCATAAAAGCAGAGGGAGAATGGATGAAAAACAACAGTAAATGTTCTCAGTTACCAAAGTGGAAATTCAGTCACTCAGCAGTCATGCTAGGTTGCCTGAGAGAAAAATTTCAAACAACAAGAGGAGATCTGAATGTAATCTCATGTATGGGAAGGAGAACTGCTAAAACTGTCACTATCTCACTACCCTCCTTCTACTGATTACTAATAATGGGAGAGGAGGCAGGTTAAGCTTATGTATCAGCAATGAAATATGATTGCTTTAGAGAAGACTTACCTGAACCATCTTTACCTTAGATGCCTTGTGTTCTTAGGTTTCTTGTGCTTTGGCCCTGACCATACTGACCTCCCTTTACTGGCCTTGCTCACTATGTCTATGTTTTTCTTGGACTGCCAACACCTCCTGGACATAGTCCTCCAGACTTATTAGTGCCAAACAGAGGAAGAACCACTTGATTCAACCTGCTGGCTACACTCCTGTTAGAACAGACTAACATGTTGATGGTGTTCATTGTACTGCTTACCAAAACACCAAAGTCCTTTTTGGCAAAACTTCCTTTATTTTTTTTTTTTTTTTTTTTTTTTTACCACTTCCTTTATTTACCCAGATTATTCTCTTGCTTAGTATTGTCACATTCACATTGAAAGATTTGACATTTGCCTTCTATGCACCTCATAAAATTCCTGCCTGCCCTTTTCTCAAAGCTGTTGAAGTCTCTTCATGGCAGAGCTCTACCTGCAGCATATTAACTGCTCCACTCAGTTTGATCACCTGCATTTACGGACAGTCTTCTGGGTCTTTCATGAGCAGAATTGACCCCAATATCAATCTCTAAGGGATGACACTGGTAATGAGCTGCTGGTTGGGCTTTATACCATCCATCACAACCCTTTTAGCCTGGCAATCCAGGCTATTTTCTCTTCATCATCTGCTTATCCAGCCAATATCTTACCAACTTGGCCACAGATGACCATAAGAGGAAGACCTTGGTAAAGTAATTTTATAAATTATCCTACTGCTTTCTTCTTGCCCACTGTGCCAATCATTTCACCATACAAAGTGATCATGTTAGTCAGGCAGAATTTGCCTTTGGTAAATCCATGCCAACCGTTTCTAATCATGTTCCCTTTTTCTTTATTTTTTAACATATGTTTACATATTTAAGTTGTTTCTTTGTGTTGTCTGGAGTACATACTAATTACAGGGTCATTTTTCTCCTAATTAAATGGGATATAGTGAATCACTCTATGGAGACTTTAGCACAAAAACCAAGAAACTTTTAAGTATATAAAGAACAGCATACCCATAAAGGAAGTGATGGTTTTTGCCAGCTTTTGAAGAATAACAAATTGTCGTGACAGATGCACAGGCTGCCAAAAACATGAATAATTTCTTTGCATAGGTCCCCTCTTCAGAAGGTGTTGAGGAGTTCACTACATTGATCTTACTTGTGTCAGATAGAGATGGAATGATGACAAGGAACAATTTTTTAAAGGCAATGGCAAAATACCTCCAGGACTCTGGGGGAACACCAAGGAAATGCCAAGACACTCAGTAATGAGGATATGGTTAAAGCTTCCTGTAATTACACATGACCTGGATTGAAACTGCAACTGATTAAAATAACCACGCTATGAAAGAGAAAAGTAGCAAATTTGGGGATGATCCTAGAAAAGTCAATAAAACTTACAGTAGTTAAACTGGATGAAATAGCTAGAAGTAGTTATAAAGCATCCAGATGACATGATAGGACAGAGCACGAATGACAGTTATGTAAAGGAAAATCTTGCATTTGTAGAGCAAGAATATTTTAAATACTTCAACAGAAAAACAGATTAGCAGAATAGCCACCATTTGCTTGAATTTTAAAAGGCATGGATATCTGTTGAAATACTGAAGAAGTAGCCTGTAGCCAGCACAAGTAACAGCTGACGTATTTGTTTTATGGTTGAAGCCTCCCTCCTCCCTCTCTCCTCAGAAACAAGAGTAGTTGTTGCCATTGCATTATCTAAGACTTCATAAGCAAAACAGGAGATAAGGAAAGCGCAAAAAAAAAAAAAAAAAAGCCTCCTTGGAAAGATAAAGAAAGGAATTCAACAGCTCAGGAAGGGAAAGTGACTGCTGAGGTAAGGTGAGGCATTACCAGCTTTAAACAAAGAACTGGAAAAAGAAATTGTAAAAGGTGAACATAACAGAGGAGTTATGGATGCTTTGAAGTTGTGAATGCTTTGAACTTTAAGGAGTTGAATCTGCATGATCTCTGCTGTAGAGCATCTCCAGTCTCATGACTCACAGGACATCTGGCCAACAGACCGGTGAGAGTTTATTAACAGAGGCTACGTATCACTGCTTAGCTCTGCATAGTTGTGTATGTTCCAGTAAAGCTTGTCTGTTAGAGGATGGACTTTTTAATCTCAGCTCTTGATTGCCCATTACCCACATTTATCACTCTGGCATCAGATTTGGCATTTCTGGGTGGGCTTGAAAGTTAAGTGAAGTGAGAATAATAGGCTCCCAGGCAGGACTAGGGGTTTGAAGGATCACTGTTTCCTTCTCTGAAAGCATGGAAGGTGGAAACGCCAAGATAACTTTCTTTTGAAACAGGAGCAGTTATCTCCTCAAACATTACTATAAAATAGATTGGAAATAACTGGAAGTTAACAATTCGTGCTTCAAATGTATATGCCTCTAATCCAGTCAGCTATGACACACAAAGAGGCACCTATGACACACCTGGGGATGCATCTGCTGTCAGGAGAAGCTCAATAAGAGTCACATCAAGCCCTGGGACAACCAAGGGGCCACTGCCTCAGCTTAACAAAGTGGAGGAGGTCAAGATCTCTCTCCATCACTGTCTCTGTCTTTGATTTGTTAATAGATGAAGAAAAAGCAATGTAAGGCTATTAGGGCTTCCTGCCCAAACCAAAACCATGGAAACTACTCTTTTTGGAGGGTACTGTAAAAGTGACAAAGCCAAAAAACTGGGTAGATGGTTTGGTTTGTAGGTGGCCCAGATTCCGATGGAGAAGGAACACCTCACATGGCGTGTCTGATGGGGACTCTAAGTATTAGCAAAATGATTCAGGAAAAGTTGCTGTTGCTTTATGTTCAGGTTGACAGATGACAACATTAAAAGACATCTTGGTGAATCAGCCATGTCTAGGGTCCTGTTTCAGAATTTGTAGTGAGGCACCAGCGCTTGCTCTGCAGTCAGCAAAGAGCACACTGCCTTCAGCTTCAGCATTCAAGGCTGCAAGTCTTTAAGAGTTGGCCTGCTCCATCATCTTGAGGAAGAACAGAGAGGTTTGGCAAGATAGTATTGAAAACACCAGATCTAACCCTCTCTGATTTAGGGGGACACTTTGGAATAGAAAGTGGTTTGGTGTCACAAGTATATCGACTTAGATAAAAACTTGACAATGCCTAAACACACAAACCAGGTTGTGAACATGCACTAACCCTCAGGGAAGTTCAGGAATGAATAAAACCTTGACAAGATTATGAAATGGTGCCTGATGGTCTAAGATAAGTGAAGATGTAGCAATGTGTGTTAGGAATATAACATTTATGACCACCAGTTACATGCAAAAATAATAAACTCACAAGAGGATGTCTAGACTATAGAGCAGGTTGTGAAATGGACCCTTCTTATCCCAAACTTATATTTCCACCAACTGACTGAAGTATTTCCAGCTTACAGGAAGAGAGCCAGCACAGCTGCTCAGACAACGAAAGGACAGATGTTTCTCTGACAGAAGCTGGCTATGACTTGGGCCTGTATGTCACAGGAAAAATTATAAATGATTGTGTCTGGCATTAGGGTTTGCACAAAGGTTTTGCATTGCTGGACATCCCCAGGGAGAACTGCTGAACACACTGAGGATGGTTCTGAAAGATGTTGTAAAGTAGCAAGGGAGAGCCACAGAAAGGAATCTCCCAATAATCCTAATGCTGGAATGAGGAACTACTGCATCTCCTGGAATAGAAGAGACTTGAGGATGCTCCATTTGTGATTAGGAGCGTGGCTGCCAAATAAATTACAACCATATGGTCCAACAGACAGATGGATTCAAGGCATGTTAAAGACAGTGTCAGCTACACACCACCAGGTAGCCGAGCATACATTAGAAGCAAATGTTCAAAAGATGGATAAAGTAGCATGCTTGTTGCACCTGGCAGAATGAAATATTGGAGACTGAATAACAGAGAGTCAAAGGAATAAAACACATGCTAACCCTTCAGGGGACGAGACTTAGAAGTGTCAAGTAGGCCAGCCCCACCTTAATCTAAAAAGGAGAAGAAAGGCCAGAGAAACGTGTTCTATTTTTCAAATACAAATGCATGAAAAAGATCATGAAGCTGAGGGTTTTACTTTCATTTTGCAGAAAAATCAAAATGTAGCCTGACTGGGACAGAGAAAATGATAAATATCACAGCATCTCTGGTCTTGTTTGGGTGGAAGTACTTTCAAGTTTGTGATTTCAGGGTTTCTCCTGTTTGCCGTTACATATATAGCATTGAGGATACAATGCACCTGACAAAACTAACACGTCTGGGAGAAGTTTGGCAGGAAAGTTGAAAAGACACTCTGAAAAGGAGTTGGAATCCAGGACATATTTAAATAAAAGGCAGATAAAGAGTAGCACATATTGGTCAAGGTATAAAGGCTGCATGAAAAGATATTGGAAATATGAAAATAAAATTTTAAAAAGTGTGCTTATACTTGTCCAATATTTAGCACTCAGGCTACATGACATCTTTTCTGTCCACCCTAAACACAGTTGCTTCATATATGAAGTCTGTCGATCCTACTTGTTGGCCATGGCACTGAGAGGATCAGGAAACAAGGAACTCAGGAAGATCAGTAGCATAAATGCTGGAGCCCCCTACAGTGTTGTACAAGATCTCCAAGTCCTCCTAACTGAACAGAAGCCAAGCCACAGTACTGGAACAGTGATTCATAGATGTGTTGCCTGTCTGGAAAAAAAACCAAATAATCCACAAATGTAAAGATCTAATGTTATTGAAAGTACTCAAAGGATAGAAAGTAAAAACAAAGACACAATTCAAAGTCGCTTGTTCTTGGTTGCAAACAGCACTTGCAGCAGATGTGCTGAGATGAAGATTGTCCTCCCCACTGAGATCAGAAGGATTGTGTTGGATTCAGCTATGGATGAAGAGTGGCAAGCACAGGCTTCATGGAAACTATTCACTTTTATCCAGAATCAAGTTCTCAGTTTTAATGGTTGCCTGGTGTGTCATTTTAAGATCACTCTGCAGAAGTATAAAAACCCAGCATTAGTTTACGTATGAAAAGGATGTGTGCAAAAAAAATGTGTGTGTTTCAGAACAACGTATGAATCTGATTTAATTAATGACATTTCCAATCCAACTGTGTTTACTGACTACAATGTAGCAGTTATTGAATGCTTTTTTTGTATAAACCACCTGTGTTTTCTAGTTCATTAGTCATTAAATACTGTATCCAGCATCAAAATATAACCTCAAATGCAACTGATATGAAGTTGTTTGATATAAAAGAAGTATCAGAACACACAGATTTTCAATAGTGATCAGAAATGCTATGGAAGCAGCCAGAATGGCCTTGGTAGTTGTAAATCGCAGTGGTAGATACTGGAATGAATTAGAAGAAAGAAGAATATCCATGGTATGGTTTTCTTTGGCTGGTCAGTCATCCACTGTTGGTGAAGTCTTAAATGCCTCTATCTTGGCCACCAAGAAGTGTTGGCTGCATTACTGGGCACCTCCCAGTAAGCCTTAAATGCCATAGACACCTGCCATACCAGGCCTTGATGCTGATAATAGTCTCATTTATTAAAGGAGCACCTTCAAGGAAGGTGGGACAAACATGGCAGCTGGCATGGGTTGCAGCTAGTGTAATAACATGTTTCTCAATAATTTTTCTCTTGCAAAGTCAAGCATAGGTTCTGCCATGTGCTGTATATGTGACACAAGGAACAGAACTGGAAACTGGGGGAAAATGTCCCTAGACAGACAGAGAAAGTAGTGTAACAGCTGAGAGAGTAAAAGCAACACTAAAGTGAGCCTCAAAAACAAAAATGGGAATAAAGTCAAAAGATCCAGAAGAAAGAAGCAGTGAACGCTTTGAACTCAAAGGAGCTGAATCCACTTAGATCCCTGCAGGTGACTGCTGCCAGGCCCCCAAGCCTCCCAGAATATTTGAGTAAGAGATTGGTGAGATCTGCTACAAAACAGTGCTTGGGTTATTATAGTTGTGGAGGTATCTTGTGAAATTAATCTGTCTCTCTCTCAGGTGTGTAGTGCCTACTATGCAGATTTACCATTTTAGCAACAAAGGCTGATTCTGCCCTCAAAGCCACTTGAGTCTCTGGAACAATACAAAGACAAAGGAGAGTAATTAGTATCAGAACATGTGCTGCATCATTTCTTCTAACTTTCATGAAATAAAAGAGGATATTGAAAGTGTCATGAGTTTTCAACACAGAATGTGTTCATTTCAATTGATATACTGCAAATGGACAGTTTATACCAATAAATTATTTATTAACTATTGGATGCAAAAATTACCTATTGTATTGTGTTGCATTTAATCCTCTTCTGTCTTCCATCAATATTATACCCATGACTCTATATTTTTCTCTTTGTTTAATTCATTAACTTTCTGTTTTGCCTTTTAGACCATTTTTTTTTTCCTGAGATTGTTCCACTGTGGCTTTTCTGCAGATTTTATCTTTGGAAGGTAAATTAGGGTTTTCAGAGTGAAAATTCAGTTTCATTTCTTAGAGAAGCCTTGTTATATAAGAACAACAACAACAACAACAACAAAAAAGGCTGATATACTAATTCTTTTTTCATCCAATTTGGTTATTAAACAAGTCTTCTGGGGGTTATATAAGTTCAGAGATTCTTGAATTTCTGCCAGAACCATGGTATACTTCCAGTGGGTATATATAACTCTTTAATGCCTAGAATGCAGCTGGATGTGCTGGGTTTACCATACCCAGAGTCTAATGCACATTGTCTGCTCCAACACCAATTTGTTCTTTTGCCATAACTCTTACTAGATTATACAATAAAGAGCCAGGTGTCAACAATCTTAGCAATGATGCCCCAGCTAAATCTGCTTTAGATGAAAGTGCACCTGCTAGAAGTTTTTTCCAGGACATGCAATAATTTAGCCTATAAATTCAAATAATGCTTATTCTCTTGGTTAAATGACATCTAGCAGTTTAGTCAGATACATGAAGGAAAGTTGGTATGCATGCCAAAAATGAATAAATTTGAGTCTCTGATCACTGATACAGATTTTACAGCCCTGGAACTCCATGAATTCCAGTGGAGTTATTTCAGATTTCTACCATTTAAACATGAAAAGGTTTGGAATCACTTGTAAGGATTTTCTATTATTATCTGGAAAAACATTTTCAAAGATGGGTTCTCTGGCTGTTTTATTGAATTGTTTGCAATATTATGGATACGTGGCTTCTGTCTCGAGCCCTAGTTTTCAGATTTTAGGGCTGGATAACTTTCCAACCATGAACTGTTTCAGAGATAACCAAGTGAAAGGATGTTGGTGCTGCAGGGAAATTTTATTTCCTTTAATGGTTGCAGAATTTCCCCGCGGACTTCGTTGAGCAACGACACAGGGTACAAATCACCAAAGGTAGTCTACATTTTGTGAGAGCTTTTGTGAGAGCTTTTGTTGAATAGTTACAACTTAGGCCAGAGTAAAGCATTTTAAGTCTAAATGCTTCTTCTTGTGACCTGGTATAACTCATATGTTCCTTAGAAATCAGTTCCTTGAAGAGCTTATTTCTTTCCACTGGATGTACAGTGCTAATCTAAGTTTGGGTGGTGAAAGTACACGCTTGTGTTAAAAGTGGCTGGGGCTTTAGGTGACTTGGAGAATTTAAGAATTACAAAGGACTTTGCATATCCGTTCAAATCCATATTCTGGACGACTGAAACTTATTGTTGTCACATACTTATGAATATTATATCATCTTATGTCATTGCCTGCAAAGTCTTATGCTAACCAGAGTTGCCAAACTAGTACTCCTGCTGGGATGTTCAGGAAAAAAGAGGGGCTGGATGGCTTACAGACTGGTTTATTGTCTCAAGTCTAATTGCCATAATGATGTCTGTGATTAAAAGTACATTTATAGTGCTCTCACATTTCTATCTGAATATGATGGTATTGTTTTTAGGCTGAAATCCAGTTTTATGCTGCATGCACAGCAGGTAATAATAGGTCTTCTGGAATGGTCTTAAGTTATCTAATGGCATAATTAGAATTTTAAATACAAAGGATCCTTTTTCAAACCATTACAGCATCTTCAAAGGTCTTGTCTCTTTGTTGCATCATGAGTAAAACTTCTGTGTGAGGATGAAATAGCAGCATACTTTCAGAAGCTGTGAACACAGGTTTTGAATAAAAGAGAATAAGTATAATAGTACTTTTTGATGATACAGAACCATTTAAAACAAATTAATAAATTGTTTTATTCACATAATTTTAAGTGTAGCATGGCTTGCTGTTAGTCAGCAAAGGCTGTGCTCTAGAGACATCCAACCTCTTCTACTGAGGAGTTGGACCAGTCTCTCTTCTAATTTGTTTTACCATGCTCTTTGTTTCCAATGTCTGCAGGATTATGGAGAGGCTCCTCCTAAGGAGGCTTCTATGTGCGGGTGTGTCCTTAAAGAGCAGATGATTCTTTAGATTTTAGGCCAGGAAATATAAAATCTGAGTGGCCCAAAGTGTCTTTTTAACATCACTGGAACTAGAAGTGGAGAAGTGGACCATGGGGTCAGACCTGATCCTGTGCAGCAGCTTTTCCTTAACTACATCCAGCAGATCCTGGGTGGAGCTGAGAATAAAAAAAAAAAAAAAAATAAAAAAAAAAAAAAAAAAAAAAAAAAAAAAAAAAAAAAAAAAAAAAAATAAAAAAAAACCAAACCAATAAACTTGTTAATACTGGTAATATTGCCTGTTCTTTTGGCACTTAGCTTTCCTCTTGGAGAAAAGCCAGCTCATCTTCTGTTTTTTTTTCAGTGTTATAGATTCTCTTGAGATGCTGCATACTCAGGTCAGGCTTTGTGATTTGTGTTAAAGTAGTGGAGCTGAGAATAAATCTATTAATTTATTTCAATGTAGGAAGTAAGAATCTGAACACTTACTGCAGTTGCTGAATCAGTAAAGAGAGGTTCATAAATGATGCCACTCTGCAGATTTTTTTCTGCAGACGACACTTGGAATAATTTTACTGGTATTTGTAGGCTATTAAGTATGAGTGAATTCAATGTAATTTTAAACTTGCAGACTTTCAGGTAACAGTGTCAAAGAGAACAGATATTACAGGGTTTTTTATTGTAGTTCTGAAACTGGAGACTTGAAATCATTTTGGAGTGACTAAGTTTTGCTGTGAAAATAAACACGTTTCAATTGCAGATCAGGATGATTTTGAGAAACAAGTTTAGCTGCTGTACAAAGGTTACATCTGCAGGAGCTATAAAAAATAAATCATATACAGAAGACCAGAAGTGAAGTATTACAAAGGCAAGAAATAAAATGAGAAAGCCAGGAATGAAAAAGGTTATAGTCTGGCTGGAAAGTAAGTGTTGAGTAGTCTAGGCATCTGCATAGTGCAGATGGGACTAATGTATTGTAAGTTTTTGTACATATCAAGAACTACTTAAGATTATTGCTATATAATTTTTTTTTCTGTGAATACTGTTAGCAAAATTCACAGATGGATTCAAGAGAGAAGTAGATTTTTTCAGAGAGATATGTATGATGGTGATGGGCTGAAAATTGTCAGTAAGAGAAAATCTGGGAGGGGAGAGAGCTTACTGAGTGGCACAGTGCTGCAGGAGAGACCAGTAATTGGAAGGTTGTCAGTGACCAAGAGCTAGAAGAATAAAGCTAAGCACAACATAACTTTTTGGGAAAACTGGTAGTGGCACCATTCCAGATCTAGGAGACTTCAACACTGTCCATCAGAACAAGAACGATCTAATTAACAGATCCCACCTTGCTCTAACTGGAGCAATGTACAATTCACCCATCTTTTGTCTCCTGAGCCAGTACACCAAACAGGTGACTGTGATTGCAGTGATATTTGTATTAGCTGGTACAGCTGGTAGAGCCTTTAGACAGTAGCCCTGGTGCATGTGATGAGTCCTGATTAGGTCATGCATAAAAGAGGTGATGAGGGAAAGAACCTGGGTACTATTTATTACCTGTTTTCCCTAATAAAATAAAGCTGATGTGAGTACAATCCATTTGACTACTCACATAATCTGAGTCTTGTATGATTTGATTTTGAATGCAGAAAAGGAAACAGAAATGAAAGAGGAGCAAGAAAAAGTTAAAGGGGAAAAACCATGAACAATTCAAAATGTGGCTCAAGCATTTTTACTAGAGAAATGAAGCAAATGAAATTTCAGTCTGGATTTTTGAAGGGATTCAGAGACTTCATAAAGTTACAGAAAGGAAGGGTTTTTATTAAGGTAATGGAAATCATTATAGGGTGGTTTTGGGAAGCATTTCTGAGTTCGCTTAAGTACAAAATAGATAAGAGAGGATGTACATAAGAGCTTAAAGAGATCAAGCAGCGATATAGGTGGGGGATTTGGCTATCAAAATAATTTAGGATTGTTCAGCTTTTCCAAATACTCCTTGTGACTAAAAGGGGAATGAGGAGGAGCAATACAGCCAGTTAGTATGATCTTATTAGTCAAATCACTAAAACTAGAAGCATCTGTTTGGAATGGGAAATACACTTGGAATGACAAAGTTGTGTTTTAATGAAACACCAGCTGAAAGGTGGAGTTTTCATTGCTGAGGGTTAGAAGGTGGAAAGACAAAACAAGGACGGGAAAAAAGTGGATATTTTACACCAATACGCCTGAACAAAATTGCATTAGGGTGTTATTCAACTAAAACAAAAAAGAACTCATAGGTTGCTTTGTAATCCCAGCCCATTTCAGGACTTTGTTACCAAAACCAGAAGTTAATCTCTTTGAGCTACTGTTTTTCATCCTGGTTCATAGACAAGCAATCAAAAAAATTTGTGTTAATGACTCCCTTGTCCAAAGGTGAACAAAACCGCAACAACTAATTTAAATGCAGATGAAACAGGGACTTTGTTGTGTAGGAACATTATTTATATTTATTTCTTCATTAAAAATACCTTAAATGTATGACAAGTTGTAAATATCAAAAACCATTAAGGGAATTAGCAGGTTAGGTTCTGTACACCAATCTGTCTCTTTGGTTGCTACTGTGCTTTAGGATAGTCTAGACACCAGAGACGTCTTTTACGTCTCAAACATTACCTGACCCAGTAGGAAACATGGAGAGAGAAAATTCTCACTGCTTGGTTAGTGTTTGGTGCTTGAACTTCCATCTCTGTTTTGTCTAGGAAAGATACGGTATGTTGGATGGAAAACACTTGTGGACAGGACCTGAACCACAGGCAGCTAATTGGACCTTGGGGATTGGATTATTGAGAATGGCAAGTGATGTGAAGAATGTAGATAATTTCAGGAGAGTGCTTGGTGGGACAGAGGAAAGTTGAATTTCATGGTGAAGGTGTCATGATGTTGAACAAATACAGAGAGTGAGGTAGCGTGAAGATACCTGGTGTTCTTGCCCTCAAAAAGGCAACATTTCCTGAAGCATTCTTACTTAGATCAGCTGTTTATTAAATGTGGTGTGTGCAGCTTGGGAAATACACTGTAGGAAATACTTCTGTACTTTGTAAGATCATTCCCTTATTGTTCACTAACCCATTGTCATCACTACAAGCTCTGACCTAGACCACTCATTAATCATAGCTAGAGAGTTCTGTAGTTCTCACACCAGGGAAGGAAGTCAGGGTTTTGGTTCCCAGCAATCTTCTGTTCGTAAATATTTTTCTTACTTTTGTGGGGAAAAGGAAAATTAACTTTCTGCTCCTCTCCCCTTGAGTAAACTTGTTCCTTTTTGTGGAGTGCAGGTATCAGCAACAGTAATGGGAAAAGAAAGTTCAACAATTGTGTTACTCAAATTTCTTTAAAAAAAAACAACAAAAACAAATGTTTGCAAAACAGAATGGTACAAAAATGCTAAAAATCAATCAAAATGCTATCATCAATCATGAGACAAGAGTTAGACACATTCTGCTTTTGGTTGCACTGAAAGTTCCAGATGATGAAACTAATTTCAAGTTACTCTACATTTTTCTTTTTACAAGAAAGAATAAACTCTAGCACATTTATTAAATCAGTTGCCTTCCTTGTGATATCAAAAATCTAAGAGTAAAATGCTCTGGTTGTAAGTCTTATAAATTCCTTATTGTGCAGAATTCAAAACACTGAACTGGAACTTCGAGCGTGACAGGTGCAGATTTATGAATCTAATAGTATTGCAATCTTAGATTTAGTTTTTGCTGTTGATTGAACTAAATACTATTAACATATTTTATTGTTATGTATATAAGAATGCTTCTTTAAACTATTTTGCACTGCTGAGCTGACAGGTACTTAGCATATCAAAGCAGCAGTATGGTTGTAATATCCCGTTTAAATTAAACTGGGACATAAACAGAAAATAAAATAAACCACATACCTTTCTTGAAAGTTCAGCATTTTTAAAGCTTAGATCTAAAAAGTATTTCCAAAGCCAATGGTAAATTGAGGATATTCTGTGCTATAAGAGGTCATTTGTTTGGTTGCATGACTCTTCGTCCAAAAACTTTTTAAAGTTTCACAACACACTCTATCAAGAGGCTTTTCAATTGAAATCTAATGCATTCTGTCACATCTTTTGCCTAAAGAACGAGAACTTGGCTAACCATAGCCAGAGGCAGGGCAGCATAAGATGTGTACAGTGACTGTAAGTGGAAGTGAATGACTACTGACTGCCCAGGCATGGGATGGGAAGGAGAGCTCAGCTCAGGCTGAGGCACGCTAGCAGGGTTGTCTCATTCCCTGAGGATGTCCTTTGTGACACTTCTCCTTTCCTCTCCCTTTTCCCAGGGCAAGAGACCCCAGCAGGCAGGAGCAAGGACAGGGGAAGATGGCAGATCTAGAGGCAGGGTCTTAAGCAGGGCTGTCTGTGCTTTCCCAGCAGCAATGGGGGACAGAGCAAAAGCCTTGTCTTGCATCTGCTCTTGGAGGGGGCTGCTGTCGGGCACACCCCTGTGCATGCTGAGGAAAGAAATGCTTTCATGTGCAGATGAAGATGGCAGAGAGCACTTCTGCTGTGGTCCCTGGATCCTCTGCCAGTCCACACAAACAACACAATTTGTCTGCTCTCCAGACATTTATTTTTTGAGTGGAATGGAGGGCTGAGCACTCCAGGACAGCAAAGCAGAGAAATTAACAGGATGCTTAGAGAACTAATAATGTCATGTGGAACTACTCCTAATTTAGTTACCAGGTAAAGAGTGGCTGAATAAATTAAAGAGCCATCAAACCATCCAGTGCCTGGCTGGCCTCAGTGACTGTAGTTTGCAAGAAATCCAGTTTTGATTGCACAGACTTCACTTTTGTTAAGATCTTGCATTTACCTAGTTAGTGCAAACTGGAGGTCCTGTAGTCCCTCTTAGGAATCAGACTAACAATGCACCAAAGGCTTTCCTACCCAGGCATCATCCCATTAGTTCCGTTTTTGGATTTGAGTAATTTCTAAAAATTCTGGAAGGTGCTTACATTTTAATGCTATACATTTCTTCCTGAAAGGAGAGCTGGGGATTTGCAGGTGCACATTGTGTGTACATGTCAGCGAGAGAGAGGCGGCTGGTTCATTGCACAGGTGTCTGTGCAGTGCAGCAAACCTCTAAAGTTGGTGGAATCAAATTACATTCAGCAGTGTGCAGTGCAAATCAGCTTTCTTTTCTTGGCAAGTGAGAGGGTTTTTAAGAGGTATTTTTTTGGAAGTCAAACCAACAGTCTGTGTGAGGACAGACTGAAAAAGGGATGTGAGATGCAGGCGGCAGCTGCATCTGTACTGTTGTCATTGCTCAGCCTTTCACCTTGCATATGCTTACTATATTGTATAAATAATTGTAAAATAGTAACAATTTCTTCCATCTCTTTTCCCCTGTAAAATGCTGAGTGACAAAGTAGTGTCTGGGGAACAATCATTTTTCTGGTCAAGGAGAAGAAAAGAAGATAAGACCTGGGAAAACACAGATGAAGGGGAATTATCCTTATTTCACCTTGGTTTTAACAAAAGCCTTAACAAGCCTGGAGCCTGAGTGCAGAAAATGTGCTAAGTGTGTGACCAGCCCAAGCACACCTGCTGCTGCAGCTGGGTGGGAAAGCAGGAGCTGCTGGAGGTTGCAGTGTTTCCCATACTGGTTTGCATTGCTGAGGCTGTTGCACTCAGCAGTAGCAGAGCACGGCTGGGCAAGAAAGCAGGGCGTCAGCAAGGAGCAAAGCCCTGGGATGGTCCTGTGGCTTAACCCCAGCAGACAGCAAAGCAATACACAGCTGCTTGCTCATTGCCCACCCCATGGGATGTAGGGAAGAATCGGAAGGGTAAAGTGAGAAAACTCGTGGATTGAGACAAAGGCAGTTTAATAATATCTAATACCACCCCACCCCCACCGCCTCCACAATAAAACAAAGGATGTAAAAAACAACAAAGAGGTAGGGACCCCTTCCTCTCTCTCCCCCCACTGCCAAGAAACACAAATGATGCAAAAGCAAACAAACCACAAACTGGTTGGTGCCCAGAGCAACATTACTCCACTAGTCTCCACTTGTGCCCAGTTTTATTGCTGAGCATGATTCTAAATAGTTTGGAATTTTTCTCTGGTCATTTGGGGACAGCTGTCCCAGCTGTATCCCATCCCAGCCCCTTGTGCATCCCCATGCTCCTCACTGGTGAGGGGGGGTGAGAAGCAGAAAAGGCCCTGCCTCTGAGTGAGCCTCACTCTGCCATAGCTAAAACATCCCTGTGTTGTCAATGCTTTCCATCACCTATCCAAAGCACCGCCCCCCACCAGCCACTATTAGGAAAATTAACTCTACCCCAGCCAAAACCAATTTGTTAGGGATGCTGAACCATTGCATCAGGCCCAATCAGTGTTCCTGTGTTCAAGGGATCTTTGGTGCTCTGTTGTGTAGGAGAAAGAATCAATCAGTGCTTGCTCCAACACTGGTCCTGATCCTTCAGCCAAGGCTTGCACAAATCTCTCTCCTGCAGGTGATGACATTTTTTTGATCTATATGGGCAAGGGGAGGGGAGCCAGTGTAATTAGAAGGGAAAAAAAAAGCTGAAGGAGAACTAATTAATGTAGTAATTTTTTTCTGGCTTTGTTAATGAGGAAATGGAATTGGGAAAACAGAGCTACTGTATATGAAACACTTTGACAGTTTAAAAACTGTTAGCTGCATCTAGTGAGACTGCTTAATTTTTAGTACTAATAGCAAAGCAATTCCCAGAACAACAGTTCTCTGAGCTGCAGTGGTGCTCTGGGGATGCTGCTGCTGTTTGTAACAATATTACTCCTCTTTGTCTTTTTGAGGGGTTTTTTTGGTTTTTTTTATTTATTTTTATTTTTTTTAAGTCTCATCACTCCCCATTTATTGTGATACTCGCTGTGTGTGGTGAGTACAAGGGAGGTTCCCATTTGGAGTGGCTCCTGGATGTCTTGCCACATCTCAGCCAGCTCTCCCAAGGAACAGCTGCCTCTTCCATCCCCTCTCATGCCGATAATTCAGCAGTCACCAACTTTCAACCAGCATCAAAGGCAGGTGAGGGGCAGATTGCTGATGATTTTTCATGCAATGAAAACCACCTAAGAAAGAGATATGTATAAATTACTATCCTTTCCCAGGATTTTACACAATCCTCCATACAATAGTTGATAACATTAGGTGAAAGCAGCAAAATTTGAAAGGAAAGCACCCAGTTTTGTAGCATTGACCTTTTTTGCTGTGGTACAGGTTTTTGTAGTAAGTTGATTGAAGAAAACCATATATCTACTTCTTACCCTGAAGCAAAACTGAACAGACAGAAGAGTTGTACCTTCTGCCTTTATACTTTGTTATCAAAATGTTATAATACAGCAGGCACTCACATTTTTTAATGGTGGCATCTTGGCATGGATTGTTTGTAAATGCCAAGCTCACATTGAAGGCAATGGGGTTTGAGATGTCTAGGATCAAGCACACTCTGCTCTTGAGTAGATTTGCTGATTTGCATGACAACTCACATTTGTTTATGAGTCCAACCACCACATTTTTTCGTACAAAAATAAATTGTTTCTCAAGCATTTATTTTATCTTCTCCCATAAATCTGTAGCTGTCAAAATCCAGGCTGCATTCTAATGTGGTCCTCACAATGTCAGTCTTTCCTATGGGCTAGCATGCACATAAGTATCCACAGAAGGAGAAACCCCAGAATTTTCTGTTCTCTCACATTTACTTTCTACAACTGAATACTTACCCCAAATTATTCTGTGCTGGACAGCTTCAATTACAAACACAATTTGTTCCACATTGGGCCAAATTCAGAACTGGTATTAACTCAAAATTTTTTATAAGGTTAGAGAAGAAGGTAGTTTCTTCCTTTTCTAGAGAGAAGTGGATTTGCTTTCAATGTAAAAATGTGCAGTGGTACAAATATTGCTTGAGGCGTGTTTCTTGCAACAGATCTGAATTTGGCCCAGTATGTGAACACAGTTTTAGACTGAACGGGAAATCCTTGATACCCAATCCCTTGCTCTCAGATGAAAACAGGTTATAGAATTTATTTAATAAGCTTCAATTACTCCACTTATGTATTTTTTCCCCCACTCTGATATTAATTAAAGGACTGTTCAGGAACCTTTCTCCCAATGGTTCAAAGTATTCTTCTAAATCCAATCTTATGTATTCAGGAACAATTTATACCCATTTGTTCTCATGCCACCATTTTCCTTTAGCTTAAATAGCTCCTTCTTCTCCGTGTTTTTACCTCCCCACAACATATTTATAGGCAGCAATCATAACCCTCATTGTTTATCACATCTCTATTTGCTACTTTAATTAGAAATAGCAGCCCTGACTTCTTCCTTTTTCTTTGCTTTATAAAATGAAAGATTGATTATTGGATATTTGATGCCGCCAATTTTCTTTCTTTTTTTCCATGTTAATTTTAAATGGCATCAATTTATTTAACTTGCTGCTCATACGGAAAAAAGAATTTTATGCCTAATTGGCTGCATTTTCATTGCTACACAAAGGGGACATTGCATAAAGGCATAGCAATTGGATCCCTTGTCAAAACAAATTAGAAAGTGTATTTTTGGTTCTTGTTAGGGTCACAAAAATACTTGAATCCTTCACAAGCTGTATAATCATTTGACCTATTTATGACCTCAGGTGCACTTGGTTCACCTCCAAAGACCAAATGGAGTGATAACTGTAGCTAGTCAATAATCCAGGACTTAGCTGGCCCAGGAGACATTAATATTAGTGTCCTATGGGTGATGTCTAAATTAGATGGCAGTCAGGTATGTGTACACTAGAGTGGTCATTAGAGTGGGCAGATGTGCACAGCTAATGGCTTACAGTGGGGATTGCTGCAGGGGGAATTCCTTGAGAAAAAAGTGAGTTAATGTGAGACAATAGGCTATACAAAAGGGTGCTTATCTGTGACAAATATTTTCAACATACAGACTAGTTATGAGTCATTGATGGACAAAATATGTGAATTATTAATTTAACATAAAACATGAAGCTAATTGGGTGCATGAACACCAAAACCATACAAAGGAAGCTTTTAATTCTAGATATGTAAAATGCAGGAATGCAGCACAGAGCCTTATGCATAACAGAATAAAGCTCTACACATGCAAGCAAAAAATGTCTGTGATCTCACTGCAGCATTGAGAGCTAACCAGCATTACTCCCAGATCACAGAGAAAACTAAGTGCACAAGTGACCTATGTTCCAGCATCTATGCAAATCTCAGGCAGATGCAGAGATTTATATACACTTTACACACCCCTGAGGAAATACCAATTTTATCCCACTGATGGAGCAGATGTATTTTCCTCTGTGAAATGTGCATAGAATCTGATCAGAACAAAGTGTTTAATGTATTCAACACAAGCACACACCATCCCTTAACTTTACCAGTAAACTGGAATAGAGAACAAAATGTTGTGCCAGAACTATTTGCAGGGTTTATTGTATGCTATGACTGTACATTTGCAGGAATGCTTTAGAAGATTCCAGTGCCATTCCAGCTGCACTGGAAATTCTTAACCAGGCACAAATAACTTTCATATTGATCAAAATTGGCATTGTGATGAAAAAGCTGTCAATGAGAGGTATTATTGAAAATTTTGGTCTAGGTTTCCAGTATTTTCTCCTCCTCCCCTCCCACTTCTGTCTTTTAACTTTGTGGATATGAAAGATAGAAAAGTGAAAAACTCTGGGCAAAAGTCATTCCCCAAAAGAGACTTATAGAGTAACCAGCCCAGTCTTCCATCTGGATATTTTGTAACAGGAATGTGCATATTATGCTGAAAAACTTGAATTTGTACTTATGATTGTTTCGGTGTCATACCATCAGAATAAAAGAACAGGGTGCAGTTATGGTCTGTGTAATCCTAAACTATAAAATGAGATGCGTATTTGAAACGTCAAGGCATTTGAATTTGTCTTGTGCCATGGTCATCAAAAATTATGTAAGGATCCATGAATAAAACATTTTTAGTACATAAACAGAGTAGAAACATAAGGAAAAAGGGACAAAACATGCAATAATGAAACAAGAAGGAAATTAATCCTTTAATCTTTTTCTGACTTTGGATCATAGCACTCCAAGTAAAGCAGAATTACTCATAGTAGTGTCCAGAGAAATACATAATTTACAACCTATCCACTGCAAAGATTTTAATCCTCAGGTTTTTTTGAACCTTACAGATGGAGAAATTATTGTTAGCCCTTCTAAGCCTTTGATACTTCAGTAAGGAGATCCAAAAACGGGTGCATTAGTGTCCGTAGATTTAAATGCAGGATTAGCAAAATGTTAGTGTTGAATTCAGGACAATGAAAGCCAGCCTCACAAAGCAAACAAATCACTCATCCTGCTTCTGCCATCATCTGGCAATAACATTGCAAGGAAGACTGCTTGTTCCAAGGAACTTGTAGCTCACAGTGACACAGATATTTGTCAGTCTAATGAAAGCCTAGGAGAAGGGAACAGATAATTTGAAAATTACTTAGGCAGCTGAGTTATTGAGGGGTTAAATATAATACAATTATTTCTTCATGCCAAGTGATATGGCAGATGATTTTGAGATATGACGTTTTAATGATAAATGAGTTCCTGCAATTATTCAGGACGTTCTTGCTCATTGCCAGTGAGACAGGTTTTGGTGCTTGTTAGCTGAAAATCCAAGATCTGTCAGAAGCAGGGTACTAAGGAGATCATTTATACTGACTAATAAAAATGTTCTCATTCTAGAACTGATTCTTACTAATATCATTTTACAACTAGTGAAGTGATCTGAGGAACATTAAAATAAAGACTATATTTCCAGACTGGCTAAAAACAACCCAGCCCTTCTCAAAGTAGACCTTTCTGCTTTTGAATTAAAAACTAGGCTATTTTTTGCTGATTGGACTTAATTTACATAATCATCTGGAGATGCAGTAACTATAAACTAGGTTTTCTGCTGGCTCATAGTTTGGCATTGGTCCAGCAAGTGAATCTACAGGAAGTTCCACATCTGAGAATCCCCATCCCAAGCTGTATCTGACTGGGTTTAAATGGTTTTAGAGTTTTAAGAGCTTATGATTCTCCAAACTTTCTCCATAGATTTAAGGCAGCATTGAAAAATTCAGTTCCCTGGACAGAGACATGCATTTGATGCTGTAGAAGCTGTGACTTGCGGTGAAACAGAAGGGTTAATCAGTTGATCGGATTTGCTCTGTTTGCCATATTTGAGAAATTCCATGATCTGGAAAAATAACTAACTAAAAATAATATTTGGGGAATAGAAAGAGGGACTCTGAGTGTTTCCCACTTTTGGAAAATTATGAAGAGTTTGTTTGAGCAAGAATAGAAAAATTTTATTTAAAAAATCGGAAATCTTACAGAGATCATAGTTGGGTACAAAGGCTTGGTGTCTCCCTACAGGTAAGAAGGCAGTTTTGAAAGACTTTTCAGTTGTGTCATATACATTAACTGTTTTTCTATGTTTTCTGATGGTGACCCTTTCTGAAAACTGCCTGCTCTCAGAATTGACATAGCACTAAGGACAGTCAAAATAAACTGGACTGATGGCACAGTGTCCTCATGTGCAGAGGCCCTGTGGTGAGGAGATGGAAGAGAAAACTGGCAATAATTTGGAAGAAAAAAAATAGGCAGAGGCAAGATGAGCATTTTGAGAATTCAGAATTTCTGATGGAGGAGGAAGTGTGCTTTAAACACTTGAGCAGGGACAGACAAGCATTATAATTTTTACCCTTTTCTCCATTGAAAAGACTTTTTTAGGAGTTAATTTTTGCCTATTTACAAAAGTTCACCAGCCTGTATGTTACCTGACTGTTCAACTAGAAAAGGAATGCTGACCTAACCTTTGCCTACCTTAGCAGTGGGAACAAGGTCAATCCTATATGCTGGTATCTCTTCAGGAAAAAGTTCTAGTTTAACACCAATGATTTCTACATTGTGCAACATTTTACCATCGCTCTTCCTCCAGATTCCTTGTACCTATGTGATAAACAGGAGAGACACTGTGCCTGAGAGAAGAGCATGAACCAAGGCTGAGGGGAATAGCTGGGGCAGGGTGGATGAGGGTGCTGCTCAGCTCTGGTCCCTCAGAGATGGAGAGAGCTGTGGCAGAGGGTCAGGATGTAAAAAGCAGGAATGGCCAGTGGTAGCCCAGGGGAAGTGGTGATGCTTATCCTTCACCTACTGTGTGTGACAGCCGATGAAAACATCAAACAGCAAGAAGGAGAAGGACAGAATTGAAAAGAGCATGGCGGAAAAAAGAAGCAAGCATGCCAAGAGGAAGAATCTCCTGAGGCAGCAGGAGGTGAGAAGGGAAACCCATGTCAGTGAGCTCCTTGGTTGTCTTTCTTGGCCTGAAAGACCTCTGCAGATAAAAGGAGCTTGCTGTTCTGTTCCGGAAGCAACAAAGCTTTTCAAGTTTTTTTTTCTGGGAAAATGAGAGATGTATGTATGTGGCTGGGAAAGGTATTCAGGGCACTGTACCTGCCTGGGAGAAGCTTACCTTCATCCATGTGTGGTGCCAGGTTACTAACTGAGAGCCTTGACCACGTGGCTCTGCCTCCTGTGCCACTTCAAGGCGTATATCACATTTCTGAATATTCAGCTTTTTTATAGAGATTGAAGCATCTTCAGAGAGGCAAGCAGAGGCTCTCAATTCCTGGAGACACTTCTGAAAAATTCAGCTCTAAGGCTCTTTTAAGTGTTCATTTTTTTTCTGAGTCAGACGGAGCAGGTCTGGAAGATGGAGTTTTGCACAATTCTTGGTGTCCCCATTACAAATGCAGACCCAACATCCCTTTTCCAGCTTGACGAGAAATTCTATCCTGCTGCTGGAAATGATTTTCTGGCAGAATTTTGCTGATACTCAGATAAACTCCATGAAAACTTTTTCTGTAGATGAAGTAGTGTGTTCCAAATTCTTTGCCATAAAATTTGCTGTTAAAACATTATTTCACAAAAATGCATCCTGTACTGGAGACTTACAGGGGAATTATTGCAGATTTCTACCTGTGAAGCCCTAGCAAAGACTGGATTCAAAACCTAGGAGAACCAATGAGAGTTTTCCTTTCAACCTATCTTCCCCTCAAAGTGTCTTTCAATGCACTCATGCAGCACCAGTTTGGTGGAAACCCAGAAATTCCCAGCTGCTCTTTATAATCTCCTTCCCACAATAGGCTTAGTTTACTTGGAATGAGTCAATTAAATTAGCAGTTTATTTCAACTGACTTCTAAACTTCTCAACTATCTTTGCAGTCCTGAGAGCATCTTCATAGATACTGATCACACTGGACAGGAGATAGTGGCATTGGGTTGATGGGCAGCCTGTGCCAAAAGAGAGCACCTAGCTCAACTTGCCAGTGATTTCAGCCTTCAGGATGGATATTATTGCTGCAAGCGCAGCAGCTCCTCTGGGAACAGTTATACGCACATCATCCACTGGAGGCTTTTTTAAAATTAAAATTCATTCCCCAGAGAGACTCTAACAGCCCACAAGGATGCTGGAGAGGAGAAAGAACTATAAAGAAATGCAATTTGTCTGAGAGGAACTATTTTACTATTGCATACTCCTTTCTTTCTTCTGTGGCTGCAGCCTGGACTCACTGTCCAGTGCTGGTAACTGACCATGGGGCCGTAGGGTCTGAGGTGCTGCTTGATCCCACTGACCAAGGGGGGCTCAGCCAGGAGCTCAGCAGCCCCCAGCTCTCTCTCTCTCCAGCTGGCTTTCCATGTGGTGGGAACTTCAGCACGTGGCCACTGTGAGCACTGCTGTGTGCTTTGACACCAAAGGAGACACAAACACAGTGTCTGGAGTATAAGCAGGGCTTTACTGCCTGCTTTGTCCCACTTTTGCATTAAGAATGGGAATGAAGAAATCAGGCTCTCTGACTCAGGCTTGAATTTCTGATCTAACACCAGCTTCCTCTCTGTTTCTTTTCTAATCAGCCTCACAGAGAGGTGCTGGAATTGTTGAGAGGGTCCTGAAGGAAATAACAGTGTACATATGCCTTTTGTCCAAAGCATGAGGGAAAAAACCCCTCCTGTTTTGACATTCCTGGAAATGTGCAAATAATTCTTTTATTGGTGTTTAGACGCAAATGATCTTTTGAAGCTTAGAACATACGAGACTACTGCCAATTTTTTGGTGGGGAGGTCTGTGGAAAAAAAATGACAGGGTAACTAAAGAGAGGGCATTTGAAACTGAATGCACTCCTGGGATGTCTGGGAGTATGTCAGTACCAGGGGCTTTTCCCATGGCAGTTCTGCAGCTTTTATCTGTTTTCAGCACAATTACAGTGGATCTGCAGGGAATTTGAAAATTCTCCTTTAGGCTTAATTTGGGGAGCCCTCTAAATGTAGAATTGATTTCTGCCTCTCTAAAATTTCTGGCTGATCATGCCATTAGTTAAAGTGTGTGGAGGATGTGAAATGGGAAGCTACAGAATACTAGGCAAACCATTTTTATTTTTTCTCCCTCTGATGGCTCATTCTGCATCCTTTGTGCATACTTTCATACTGGCCAGTTGCAATCTCAAAGGTGGCAATAATAATTCAGGTCACAGCCTAATAAAGCATCTATAAACATTCATATCTTCTGGCATGTGAATAGCCCTTTTGAACATCAGGAGTTTTATTACCTTTCTGTTTCTGTGAATAAGAGATTTTCCATGGGTCTCAGTAGATACAGTGATTAAGTAAACTAATAAGAGAACAGAAAACCAGTTTTGAAAAGTTTTTTATTTTACCAAGTGGGTAAAAGATTCTTGAACCGTAGTATAATTTGGGTTGGAAGAGACCTCTAAAGGTCACCTAGTCCAACATCCCAGAAATGAGCAGGGACATGTTCAACTAGACCAGGTTGCTCATAAGCATCTATCCATTCGATTTTTATGTTTAAACTTATTAGGGATCAATATAAAATATTAGATATATTTATATTAAATATCTTTATTTTACACGCTTTCAACAGAAACCTAAGGGGAGTGTTTTGATCAATATTTCCATATGAATTTCATTAGTCATAGAAACCAATTAGTTCCTAGCAGTATCTGTAATACAGATGCTTTCCACTGGGAACTTTGATGAAATTTAGCTCATTTCTCATAGGTCCCTTGACGCCCATGAGAACAGCAATATCTTTCAGGGCCACTACTGGCCCAGAGTGGCAAGGTCGTGATGAAAGTTGCCACCTCCTCCTTTGTCCTGTCTTTGTCTCATGAAAAGGAATGAAGAAATAAAGATTCAAGCCTCTGGATTTTGCAGTCTCTAGAAATGCCCAGTTTTCCCATTATGATGTGCTGTAGATAGAACACAATTTACAAAGACAAAAGGATATTAGACATAAATACATTTTCAGTCAGCACTTCCTCACAAACCCGATTTCTTGCAAACTGTGATTGACTGACAATCTTGCTTATTTTCTGTAGTACCATTTGAGCTTTTTTAGCAATTGTATGCTTTTATTTGAACTACAAATAATTTCTTGCCAATTATGCTGATGAAGTGTGAAGCTCATTCACAATTCCTCTTTCAGATTCCACTTCAGTACACAATAATCTTCAAACTACCTACGGTTGGATTGTCAAGGTAGAAGTAGGTTATTTGTTGCTGACATGATTTGACCTACATTAGAAGCAGAAAAAAAAAAAATCCCCTTTTTGCTGGTTCTGTAACCTGTGTTTACAAAAATGTGCAAAGTCCGTCCTTAAGGAAAGAATTTTGTATCTCAGGCCAAATAGTGTCACCATAAATTCAGTAGCTGACTTCACTGCAGAAAGTAAGAGGAAATAATTTACTTTAGTATTGGCAAAAACATGTTTTGATTTGAAATTTGTATGTGCATATATGTCCTCCAGAGCAGCTGATTCAAAAGATAAAGGTGAAGACTAGTTAGCAGCCTGAAGGAGAGAGAATTCCCTTGGGCTGATAGCAGCCATGGTTTCAGCACTGTAGACTGGAAAAAGACTTAAAACACAAATCTCTCACTATTCAAGCAAACAATTTAACCATGCCTAAGGTGACTGGTGTTGGCATGACTTACTCCAGCATTATTTTCAGTGTATATGCCCAGGGCTGATGTGTTCAGAGATGAACCCAGTGCTGCTGCTTCTCTGTGTCAGGTGTGGTCTGTTTGCCCAAGGGAGAGGAATCCATGGCACCCCTTGTACCACCTTACTAAATTACAGCAGTGCTTAGGCAGGACATAGGAATGAGTCTGTTCAGACTTTGTTCTTCTGACTAAGAGCAAATGTCTGTGTTTAGAAAGAAAAATCAACTTACCAGAAAATGTGGACATGGCTGGAGAGTGCTGGGACACGAGTTTTTAATCACCTTCCCGGCTTGCAGCTGCCTGGATCCCAAGCTTAGCTGAGAGTTTGTTTTTTATCTACTTTCCACAACTGAGTGTTATTGCACTTGGCTTTGTGCAGTTGTCATAGGTTTACACTATGAACAGTCTGAGAATAACCCTCCAGTAAAAAGATGTTCTCACTACCAGAAAAGTTACTCTGGGTGTACATTGGTGTGATTAGGGTCAAAATTTATCCTTTGGGAATTTAGAAGCAAACTTGTTTTTGCAGAGAAAGTCAGAGTCAGTTTGTATTCTGAAACTCAGAAGCTGCTGTAGAGTTGAGGCTTTAGCAATCAGGTTTTTTGGCTGGTAACCAGCCAGTTACTTAACACTAAGCCATGTGAAACAGTTTTTGCTGAAGTTCTGGTTGCAGTTGTCTTTGAGTAGTATTTAACTCCAAAGATAAGCCCCCTGCAACTGCAGACTGAGGTACTCCTCAACATCAGTATGAGAAAATTGATATCTACTATAACTCTGAGTGTGACTCCAAGACAGGAATAATTCAAGAATGTAAATAATTAAAGCCCCTAAAACTGCAGTTCCACTCTCTGTTATATTGTGTATTGCATGATTTTTGAGGACTTTCACCAGACAAATGTAGCTGTTTGATGTGCTAAGGGGTTAATCAGTTTGGTTTCTTAACAATTCTTAACCACAATGAAAACATTTTAGCACCTAAGAGGAGAGATTGTGGGTGAAAAACAGAAGATACATGATTTATCACTCCCCTCACAAATAAAATTTATTCATTGCATCCACCAGCCATCACACAGATGGTCAGAAAATTGGCTTTGTGTAGGGATGTGGATTCAGGCATGAATATTAATATGAGACAGATGTAAACGCATATTAATATGCATTTGCTTTGCATGGACTGACATTACAATATTTTCATTAAAGAAACCGCATTTGAAATGGGAAGTATAGGTCACCTTTTAAAAACATAAAATAGTAGGGTAAAATGTATTTACACCTTCCTGGAACAACAGAAAAAATTGAATGATTTTTTTTATTTTAAAAAGAAAGAAGAGTGTGTGACTTTTCTTGTAGAAAAATATGTTGGATGCAGCATAGCAATTAATAAATCAGGAAAAATCTCTCACTTTGTGGTTAAAACACATTTCCTCCCTTTTGCCTGCCTTGTTATGCTGGCAGTAATGCATGTCGTAAAGTGGGGGTGATAGATACCGGCCTTCAGATCAGCATACGGTGAAGTTCAGCTAAGTTAGGTAGACTGACTAAACTCATTCTGTCTCAAAATGCACCACTCAATATGTTGTTGTTTTTCCAATGGCAGCAATGCATAAAACCCATAAGATTTATGAAGATACAGTATTTCATGTGGGAGTTTTTTTGTGTTTTTGTTTTTTGTTTTTGGTTTTTTTTTTTTGTAAGGAGCAGCATTGATGTTCACAGCACCATTCACATCTGTGCGTTGTATTTGCTCAATGTTAGCATTGTGCCTTTGCCCAAAGAGAAACATAGTGTCATTATATATGTCATATTATAAAAGGCAACTTCACAGATATCTGTTAAGCATTTTTTTTTGCAAAGGTTCTGTAATGGAAATATAATTTCAAAGGGAAAAATTTGATTTATGTTATTCTTATATGAATCATTCAGGTGCAGTCTAGCTGGTAGGTGTAACAGTTGAGTGTTTGAGAAAACAATTTTTTAGTTACACACATTTGCAAGAAGAAGTTGTTGAAGTTAAGATGAAAGGTATCAGATGGCTGTCCAGTGTCTTGTCAGATCCATGCACTTTGAATACAGCTATGTGGTTACAATTCTGTGGAAGCACCTGACTGGCTTCTGCTTGAATTGTAAAGCAAGTAAGTGGCCCTCTTCATCCTGCACATGCAGTTGTGAACTCAAGGAGCCTACTCTCTCCTCTGCAGCTGTGTACTTTGAAGATGGCACAATTGCTGGTGCAAACAAGATGGAGCTTTTTGGCCCTGTTCAGTCCCTGTGGCTAGCAATGAAAACCCTGTCTATAAATGAAGATAATAATTACACTGCTGTAAATTTCTCTGAGTGGTGAAACCCACAGTATTTTGTCGGCCAAGCCCCACTGCTGAGAGCAGGATGCGGCAGAAGCCGCAGCCCAATGGTCTCCTTCTGCTCTTTCCTTCAGTGAGGCTGCTGAGGCCGTGGCAGAGGAGCCTCCTGCTCTGCTCTGGGCATGGCACCTGCCCATAAAGGAAATGGCTTTGGAAAAGATCTGTAGAGACAGCTGTGACACCTTCGTGCTGCCTGTGGATTGCCCTGGGGAGGTGGCATTTTTGATTAGCTTTTTAGAGTAACCAATCACTCTGGTTGGCACAGTGAGGAGGGGCTAGTATGTGGTGCTCCAGTGTTTTGGAAACCTCTGTGAACATGTAGCCTGTTATCTCTTCATGCTGCCAGTTGCCAGTGGAGCTTTTTTGTATTTCTTGCAGCAGATGCTGGGTAAAGAAATGTGGACTCTGTGACCTTTGCTCCAGCCCTCCCAGGTGCTTGGATGACTCTGAGGCTCCTCTGGATGTGCATGTGTGTGCATGTCGGTTTAATGATGGAAGGGGAGAAGGAAAGTTTATACTTGTTTTACTTCTCCCCCTCCTCTCTTTTCAACTTCCTAAGTTTCAGAAAGTTTCCAACAGAAGACGGCCATGTAGCTCCTGGGAGTGTGCTGCCCTTGTTTTCCCTGTGGCTGACTGGCTCCAGCTCAGCTGTCAGTCAAACAGAGCATCTCCAGAAAGGCAATGCAGGGGGGACCGGCTCCCGGCTCATTATACACTTCTGTCGATAGAACAGAGGAGATCTCATTCACACAACGTGTTTTGTAGCACAGGTAACTTCCTCAAATTCCCAGTCATAAATCTTACTAATTCAATATTCTGTGGTCTGATTCATCTGGCAAGCCAGCAGAAGTGTCAGCAAATCTGGCAGCTCCCAGGAATGCTTTTCTCTCATGACTTCCCTCTCCAGCCCCATATTCATTTTGTCTCTTTTCTCTCTCCCTCTTCTTTTTTTTTTTTTTCCCTCAAAAAAATCCCAGAAAACCAGTATCTTATTCAGCAAGTTTTCAGAAATTATTTTCAATGAAAAATATAGATTTTAAAAAATCTACTTAGTTATGTTTTTTACAAAATTAAAATATTTTAGTTTGTTGAACAAGCCTAGCTTATTTATGTCTGATATCAGCTGAGCATTCAATTGGATCTCCCTGGGATACCCAGTTGTCGTCAGGGAGTCTGATTCCTTGTGTCTTACATATGGCAGGACTCTGGCCAGGTGGACTGTGAGAAAATAAGGATGGTCTCCCACTGTTTCCATTGTTTGCTTCCTGAGAGTGTTCAATATTCACATTTCCTATGCAAGAGCCAGTTTTCATGTAAGTGTCGCACAGGCCACTAGTTGGGCAATGGAGGGTGGGAGATAGGCACAGGTGTGACAGGGCCCTGATACCAGAGAAGATCTCATCCTCTTTTTGAGTGACAGGAGGTTTCTGTAAGAAGTGAGGATCTGCTTAGCTCATGAATCCCCCCTCTATAGACATGTTAATAGACCATATACTACATGTTATGTGCTGGAAAGCTTAATGTTGATGACTTGTCCTCTTGAGAGGTATATTTGCATAGTTAAATGTATTCTGATATTTTGAAAACCAAAGATAGGAGTGTGGTATGTCTAGGTTGTGATACCTGTAGTACTTCCTTTGGGAAAAGAAAGAAGCTGGCTGAAGGCCAAAAATTAAGTCTCCTTGTAAATGAAATAATTTTAAAAACATCTTTCTCTATTTATTTTTCATTAGTAGAAAATCAATGAAGAAGTGAAGAGAGCTGGGATCTGTATCTGCATGTGATCACTTGCTTTGCTTTTTATACTACATGAAGAGTTCCCATAAGATTGTTTTCAAGACAATGGTGTTGGAGGTTCCTTGGGCCCCATATCAGAAAGATATTTTCTTTCTGTCCTAGCAGGAGTTTGGAGAAGTGGGGACTGCAGTATTCATCTCCACCCAGAGTGACTGTTCCTGCTGTTCCAGGCAGTTTGTTGGCTTTGCCCCTGACTGAGCAACTTTATCTTGCTCTACTCAATAGCCTGCATATCTTCCAGCTTCTGTTCCTTGTACCAATTGCTGTTTTCTGCTTACATGCTGTTCTTTGCAGTATTAAGAAGTCAAACTCTGTTTCTCTCTTCGTGGAAAATACAGATTTTTACAAACAGTATCATTGTGAACAGTGCCTTGGAGAGCTTATGGGTGCCAATGACTCCCTAGCATGCTAGTGAAGGCCAAAGAGCCTGATGGGGCTGTCACTAGCCATCAGAGGACATGTATCTCAGTGCTAGGCTCTGTGAGGCTCTGCACTGATTCCCTCTGGACTCTGTGAGAAGTGTACTAGCAAGATCGGACACTTGTACAGAGCTTTAGCCTTTCCTTCTATTTTATTGCCTTGAAATTACTCTCAAGCCAGTTAAACATAAATAAAATATTCACAACACCAAAAATGGACAGCATTCCCCAAAAGTTTATAAAATATTGGTGTATAATTGAAAAATGGGAAACATGAGGGCATGAGGGATCAGCCACAATGTCTGCCTTTCTGCAGGCAGGTGCTGTCCAAGCCCTGTTAGCCAGTGCTGTGCCCCTCACCTCCAAGCATTGCTCTTTAGCTTGGTAGTAAGATCAGGGCAACTAATTTCTGTCCCAGACTCACTTCTTTCTGAGAAGACAGACAAACAGACTATTTCTCTGAGTTAATGCAGCTGCTGCTTCCCTGTCTAAAAGATGTCAAGGCACGGTCCTTGCTGCTTAACTGATCACAACCATTCCTGAGTCAGTGGAAGTGAAGCCTCCCTTGCTCCTCTGCACACCCTTCTGGGCAGTAATAGATAAATTTTGATATAAACTATGACTTTCACTCAACCTTACATTTTAATTGCCTCTGTACTTTGTCAGACACACTCTTACAAATGTCTAAATGGTTGTGTAGTCACTCCGTGGTGAAATAATCTTGGGATGATTTGACCTCAACAGCTTTTTTTGTTGCTGCATACTGAAATAACCATGTATTTCTGGTTCAAGTCAGTCAGGATTGTTTTCTGTCTGCCTTGGATTTTCAAGGACAGATGGCTTCCAACGTCTAGAGCTCAATTCAAGTTAAAACTGGAGAGGAAAGTAGTTTGATTCTTTGCAGGAATTACTGTCTAAACAGAACCTGACTTCAACAGATTTCTGCGCAAAACCCTTTGATTCCCATTTTCCATCTGTGATAAATTTGGGTTGTTATTGTTGGATTTGTATCTTTCCTTTGATAAACATATTAAAATATGGTCAAAGTAGCTTTTTATCTTCTAAAAGATATACTGTGAATGAAATCCCCTCTGACTTCTATGGGTTTGGAAGCAGTTTTCCTACTTTTATTACAGTTGCACCAGGTTTTTGCAATTCTTTGCTTGTGGTTCTGCTCACAAGGCTAATGCAGAATTTGTGTTTGGCTCAGAAAGCAGCTGTAAAATGGAATTCGGTGCCTGGAGTTAATAATATTTCCCTCACCTTGACGCCTTACCCATTTTTTGCCATTGATTACTACCTCCACCAGAGTGAAACTAGGAGTCTTGGCAGTCAGTTCTGGGAGGGATGCTGAATACCATGCTTCTGATGTCAGGCTTGAGAGTGTTCCCATGATCCCTTTGCTTTCTCAGCGTAGGACTTAACTCCCAGACAGTGTGAACTCAGAGCTTTCAATCTTTAAGCTTCTGGGTTTGCATCATCCTTCATCAAACAAGCCATAGCTGCAAAAAGAGACATCACAGCTGTCAAGACCTTGTGGTTCCTGTGGTGATGGTCAACCATAGTTACACTGTTCTTCCCAGAGTAGCTTGGATGACTTAAGATGTTTACAGGCAAAAAAAGGAACACTTCAATTCTGGCTTGAACTGTGGTCATCTGTTCCCAATTATTTCCTTGTGAAAATATCTCGCTTTTTTACCACTTTACAGGTATTATTACCAGAACTTGGGGGTGTTGGTCAATGAAGAAGCTTGACATAACCTGACAATGTGCACTCCCAGCCCCAGAAAGCAGTGGCATCCTGGGCTGCATCCAAAGCAGGACAAAGAGGAAATGCTGCTGGTGCAGCCCCAAAACCAGCCCCACAACTGTGCTGGGCTCAGTGAGATTACACAGTGCCATCAGATTGCTCAGATTGTTTGCTGTCTTGCTAAGTTTAGGGCTGACAATCAGATTCAAACCCAAGTTTAGCAGTTTTCATCTTGCTAAGCTTTTGCTCGGTGTTGACACACTGTGTATTTTTGCTTCAGTTAATGGATTATTTCTGTTGCACAGGGAGATTAATTGCACCATGATCATTTTGCAGTTAGTATGTCATGGATATTAATCAATCTGAGTCTGGAAAAAGATGAGTATTGATCTGTGTTATTTGCTAGAAGTACGCTGCCACATTTTGGCTTGAGAGCTCCCTTGCGAAATATAATTTGTTCGTGCATGCTTGAAACAAAAATTCAGTCACAAGAAGAGCTAATTAAAATAATGGCTTGCTATTCTTTTAATATTAATTAATGTTTCAGTCACTCACATTGCTTCATGCCTTTCTTTGATGACTGCAGCCCCACAAAATTCGGTAATGGCATGGACTGGACAAGCATTGTCGCCAAGCACAGTGCCTGAGAGGCCAGGAAAGTGGCAGGTTACCCCAGTGTGAGCACTCATCTGTGCCTTCATGGAGGAAGAGAATGGGACTTTGAATGAGCTGTCAGGGAGTAGGTTGCAAACATCTGCATCCTCCATCCCCAAGGATCTGCTCTCCCAGTCTACTACCAGGGAGTAGCTCTGGCTTCTGTCTTGGGAATCTGTGTTGGGTGGAAGAGCCTGGTGGAGCTGTTGTGGGGCCCAGGGTCTTCTGCCCTCTGCTGAGGCTCCTTGTGACCTTCCTGTGAGTGAAAGGGAGGCTTCCTGCAGAAAAAAACCTGCTGATGACGTGACTTAGGCCACCAACTGTTATCACAAAGGTGACAGTAGAGCTATGAGCTATTTGGAACAGCTTTTGGGCAACACAAGTCTGGACTGAATTTAAAAAGAAATCTGTCTCAATGGTTTCTCTCCCTCCCTTTACATTCCTTTTTTTTTTTTTTTTTTTTTTTTTTTTTTTTTTTTTTTTTTTTGTTTTTGTTTTTTGAATTTTAAACCCTTTTAAGACTGTTTCCTGGTCTTTAGTTTTAGACAGATGAACAACAAAACTTTAGAAGCTGATTGGGTTCAGATGTACATCTGCAGCAATAATTGGGATACACAAGGACAAGGCAATGTGTCACTCTAACATTTCGCAATCAGTGTTGCAACGCAACCACAAACAGAAACCACATTCTGTTGTTAATTGTTCGATTTAAACCCATAAACCCTGTAAAACTCAAAGACATAAGAACAATAAAATCACACAATGCTGATGAAAGGCATGCAAGTTTTGGGACCAGATTCCTGTCCTCAGATTCACATCAGCTCATGTACAGATCCTGTGAACCAAGTCAAGATGTAAAGTCTTTTTTTTTCAATCTCCTGCAAGCAGTGCTGCAGGGGGAAACTGGGATGACAGGAATTGTTCAGGAATACAGGCACATCCTACCTTCTCCTCTCCCTCTTTTTCCCATTTCCATTCTCTTTCATGTCCCTTCTCCCACAGCAGACCTTGCTGTGATTCAGGCTTTTCCCTAAACCACTGTGTTCTCCCAAAGAAGCAGCATTAAGGAGGTTTGCAGCTTGCTATGCAGCTTTGCCTTAGAACTCAGTGGAAATTCAGTCCTAGTAGGAAAGTTATTGTATTAATTAGGAAAAAATAATAAAAGAAAGTTTTGTACAACTCCTTCCACAAATCCCAAACCTTTAAATCCTTTTAGCTAACAGGATCTGGACTTTTCAAGTAAAATTTTCCAAGCTTCAATCATGAACAAATATTCCCTCTGACTGTCTATTCAAATGAAAAATTATGCTCTTTCATATGAAAAAAAAATAATTGAAAGATTTCAGTAACCCCTAGCTAATAAATTGCCCTAGTTTTGACCTTTTTCTTTGGAGAAAAAAAATAGATACTTCACCTTTGGTTCAGCATTGTCTAAAGTCACCTGACCATGGTCCTGCTTTTCCTATTCTGACTAGGATGGTGAAAACAAAAGGTTCTTCTCCCAGGCAGGAGTAATGAAGTACCAGAGGAGCTGATACCTTTGTAATTTTTGCACTGAGACAGACTTTCTGTCAGTCATGGGTTAGGAAAAGGAGGTGAATTTCCACTGTTCTGCACAAAATAGGAGTAAAACTAGTCTCAAGTCTGAAACAGCCTTGACTGGGATTGATGAATCTGCTTCAACATCAATAAGACCACATACACTTGATCCAACCCTCACCAGAACTGCTTTCTGGAGATCATGGTATTTACAGACATATATATACAGGACAGCACATGAGAGTTATAGAATTTTATCATGTGAACACATATTTGCATTCCATTGTGGGAAAGTGGAAAGATGGGATCACAGCAACTCTAAAACATCCAAAGGACAAATTAGAAACTGAAGAATTTAGAAATCAGGCTTGGCAAGCTGAATAAACCTCCTATGTCTCTGAGTTTTCAGATAAAAAATTGTATAAATAATACCCACACCTTTCCTTATATGGAATTTAGCCATTTGTATTCTGCTCAGGCCCCTGTTTTCCATTCAACTCTTTGTTTCCAAGCTTGTCCGTTTTCACTTATCACCTCCTCTACTCCTCTCCAAAATCGTATTCTGGTAGTTCACTTGCCTGGAAAAAGTTCCCTGCTGCTTCTCTAGAGCCAGATCTACTTCTGCTATGGCTTGGTGTTGGCAGAGATGCTGTAGGGGCTTGGCCACTTGTGGACGAACTGCAAAGCAGGCAGTGTTGACTGAATGATGAATATCAATGCAAAGTGAATTGACACAGACAGGCTTTTATTGCCAAGAATAGTAGGAAACTGTTTTATTCCCTAATTTGCTGACAGCTCTGGCAGGTTAAAGAGCCAAGTATCATATCAGAACATTGTTGGTACATGGAGAGGCTGGTGAATACTTCTAAATTCAGCTAAAAAAAAAAAAAAAAAGGAAGGAAAAATGTAGGATAGACTGATGTTACTTTTGCTGGAGTGGGATTTTGTCAGTAATATATTGATATATTATATGAGTCTGGGCTCATATATTGCTATGAAAGGTTACAAGTTGTTTTCTATATGCTTTTACATTGCTAAAGTCCCTTTAGTGTGCAAGGGCTTATTTTATTATGAGAAATTAATGAAAATGTACAGTAAACAAAAAGCTCATATTATGAAATTGGTATCATTTGTTTAAGGAAGAATATACATATAGAAATAAATAGTACTCAGAAAGGAAAACCTGTAAATTACAATCTCCTTCCACTTAACTCTTACTTCGCAGGAAGAAAACTATTATTTTAAGAGTAATATCAGCATCCAAAAAAGACAGTTATGCAAAAAATATGGCAACATTGCACAGTGTCTTCTCAAGGTGTGAAAAAATTCCTATATAAATCTGCATAAAATAATATTTAACACCTTTTTCTGTACTACACTTTTGGAGGACTACCCTTGTATTTCCAGGTTTGTCACTGATATTTAGTGCACATGAGATACCTTTCCCTGAACTTGCTGTGTGTGTGTTTTTAATCTCCTCTTCTGAGCTTGTAGGATGAAAGTTCCTGAAATATTTCCAACCAGCTCTTCTTTAATCTTGATTACTTAATTTTTGTAAATACATAAGAATTATTTAAGTACAGTAATCAAATAGAAAGGAAAAACAACAAATTCTGTCTTTGTGCAGTCACCAGCATATATTTACGTAGTGTTAGCTGCAAGTTTAGGGCTTGTGAAATGTACATCACTTTTTCTTTCTGAAGAAGTAGCCCAGAAAACAGAAGGAAGGAGCAAGGTGACACAGCAAATGTGAGCCCTGTTTTAAAAATCTCTTGAAACTAGTATATTGAATCAGGAGAGAGCACAGTTCAAAAGAATTACCTTCTTTCTTTGATACTAAATTTAGAGTGTTGGTTGGCAGCCAGGCCTAATTTTACCCTGGAAATTATAGAAGCCCATATTTTACTGGGTATTTCCCTGTGCTTTGCATAGGGTGGGTGCCAAAATCAGTGTATGCCTGTGAGAGTCTGGGCTCATGCTTTTCAATAACTGAGCCACTGGCATCAAGCAGCTACACAGTCGTTCATCCACCTGGGTTCTTTCAAGCTACCACTTTTCAGAACTTGCACAGCAATATTGAAAATTAAACCTAGTTAATAGAAAAAAATGTTAAATCAGTGTCCATAAAATTTAATGGGTTTATACCTGTCTTAACACAGTAGGACTGAATTATCATGTTAATTTAATTTCCATTTCTAAATGAACCAGAAGGTACAATAAAGGTCAATTAACCACTATTTTCCTGGTCTTCTTTTATTTTTCCAGTGTCTCTTTTAAATCACAGTCACTTCCAAAACACTCAAACCTTCTTTGGAAGTTCATGTGTTTCTCTTAGAGACTTCATATAAATAGAATACAGCTAACAACACATCAGGTTCTCAAATACATGGATTGTTTTACCATGTTCTATCTATATCTATAGATACCTCTGTGTCAGAGCTAAACACTGCAGAGAGGTTTATTTGCTGGTATTCATTGTTCTGTCATTATTTCTGGATGAGTTTTGGGCTTTGGCAGATTAGCATTAGCTTTGATCTATGTCCTTGCAGGCAAATGGGATGTGTGTGTTCTTCCTGTCTTGTTTCCTCTGCTCCATCACTGTTGGTGAAGCAGCTTCAAAGTCCTCCCTAAAATTAGCATGTGCCATGATGCACTGCCACAATCCACAGCAGTTAGCCTACAAGAGTGCTTAGCTCATTGCCCAGGCAATGTCTTTTTAATTGCTTCCCTCTGCAGTCAGTGATTTCCTCCTGCCTTACACCTAGAGTGCAAGGTCTCCAGTTGCACCATGACAAGCTTATCTTGGTCATTATCTGTAGAGACTGGGTGCTTTTACAGGACTATAGAAATTAATGCTCTAGGTTGCTTCAGAAGCACCTGTGATTTCCATTGAGATGAGCATGTCAGCCATGTGGTTTATGGTATTTGGGATCATGTCACTTGCCAAATTTATTGGTATGTTGTTTGTGTGTGCTCAGGAGGGGCTGTGACACCTGGGTGCAGATGCCAGTAAACTGCAGGATGACTGAAGCACAAAAGGTAAAGTCTCTGCAATGTTGAAGCTGATGGGAATTCTGCCTGTTGATTTTAATAGGGCCAAGGTTATACTGGAGATGTTTAACTTCCCAAGGTCACAGAGTCGTAGTGATCCTGCTGAGGTTGTAACCAGATGTCTTGGGTTGCACCTTAGCTATGCAGCAGATCTCCCCTTCCTTCTGAGGAGTCAGTCTGCCCCTGTCTTAAGGCTTCCTCTGGAATGTATTCCTTATATGTTCTTGATTATTTCCTTTCTTCAAAAGACTATTTATAGACAAAATTATTTCCTTATTTCTCTTTCTGGGATGAAATGGGATCCAATGAATCATGATTAGAGCAACATATGTATCTGAGTGTTTTTATTTTTTATTTATTTGTAAAGTTTTTTTTAAGGAATTGGCAAGCTTTCCCACCTCATATTTAAACAGCCTTGAAATAGTGATCTAAAGAGATGTTAAAAAAAAGATAACTCTTTAATTTTACATTTTCTGTGGGCTGTAATTGTATGAGGCCTGAAATGTTGCCATATAAAACAGTGCTCTTTGTATGGTCATGTGTGCAGCATGAGCTGAAAAGAACTGACATAGCCTGAGGCAACTTTGATTTCTGTATCCAAGCAGTACTATTTTTGAGGTCCACAAATCAATTTAGACCCACCCCAACACAGGCAAACCCCCGTTATGTACTGGTGCAGAGTGTCTGTTGTGGGACCTGGAGCAAGACATGGAGAGCTACCTCCTGTCCAGTCAACTGGGGATGCAAGATCCTATCCCCTCTGGCATGTGGCCACAGACCAGCTGCATCCTCTATGTATTTAATAAATCTGCCCCAGGTCTTTCTAAGCAATCTGTGTTCTGCTGGGCTTTTAAAGGACATGGCAAGTGAGTAAGGTTATGTGTTACTTGGGTGTTGTTCGAAAATTCAGCATAGTTTCCTGAAAGTTCAAACTTTTTCCTACTTTGGGAAATGAAATAAATCGTGCCCAGTGGGTTTCTTACAGCAAAATGCAGGCTGCTGTTATGGCAATGTAAAAGAAGAGCAAAAATAAAGACAGAGAACTAAAGTTTAAAGAGATTTCTGCAATTGTCGATTTCAAATGCAGAAGCCCCTTAGGCAAGTGTCAGGCGAAGCTGGTAGGAGGGAAACCAAGAATAGTCTGTAGAAATAACTCCAAAATGTCACTGAAAAATAGAAGGAATGAGTCAATTATATAGAGCTTTTAAAGCCATCCATTAGAGAACAACAGTTCTTTGCTATAGGAAGAGGGAAAAGATCTGTGAAAGTTTATTCCTATTAAACCATAGTTTGTATTCTAAAAGACAGTAATGCTGTCTGTTGGTGTGAGTGCATTCTTTAAGATGTATTTATAAATAGTTATTCTGCTGAAACAATTGCAACCTGTATTGATGGTATTCTGGGTAGGCTCATGTTGGTGGTTTTTTGGCTCTTTAAGTGTGCCAGATCCAGGCACATTGATCCTGCTGTATTTTTATGTGAGGGCTTGTGCTGGGCATGCCTTTGTGGCTATCACTTAGGTTTCAATTTGTAAAGTCTTGTCAGACATTTGGAAGTGATAACTTATGTTCTGACACAATCAGTCCTGTGCCACCTCTAGCCACGAGCAGGCAGGTAGCCAAAGGGAATAACCCAGGGGCTGAACTCTGCATGAGGTGTACTTAGCTCAACTGACAATTCTGAATAATAATCCTGTGAATATCAGACCTGTCCTGCAATTTCCCAAGCAGAAGAAAAACCTTGGAGAAGTTATTTGGTCTATAGTTCTAAGTTTTCGTTTGGAAGAAATCACTGTGGAATTGGATGGACTGAATATGTCAATATAATAATAAAATGTGTAGTGAAGAAATCTTGGAGCCTGAAACTGGTGGGCATCATTTAGCACCCTGAATCTCTTAAGGGTACCTCTTAATTCTAGACAAGAGACAGGAAAGTTAATATGCGGAATTGGGGGTATTCAGCCATCAAGATTTTCAAAGTGATTTTGAATGCTTCAGATTTGAGGTATTTATTGTTTTATCCACCTTAAAAGCTGCCACTTCTCATGAAGTGCACAGAGTATGCAGTGACCACTTGCTCCCTTTCCCCAGCAAAGGTCATACCTGTTAGATTTTTGTGTGAAGCAGATTATTGATGTGTTTTTTTTCTGGACTTAAAAATAAACATTCTTTCGGTTTCTTTCCCTCTTTTCATATGAATATTTGTTAGTTTATTTGTATGACTGGAACGACTTCCTACGACTGATGTGCTTTGCATTACAGAACATACAGTGTGAAAACTAGTATCTATTTTCCCTTTTCATTCAGACTGAAATGGCTATTGGGTTAAGCTGGTGGTGGCTTGACCTGCTTTTTGGGGAATTGAGTTTCAGTCAATTAAAACAGAAAATTAGATACTGAATCATAGAATCATTGCACCAGTTAGATTGGAGAAGACCATTAAGATCATCTAGTCCAACTGTTACACTGTATGAAATGCAGTAAAAAAATAATTTTCTTTGACCAGTTTGGCCACTGAAAGGAAACTGCTAGTAACATTATTTCTCTGAGAGTAATGTAACCTATGTGTGCATATGTATTTGTTTCCTGCTGCATCTGCCAGGAAAGCTGGAGAAAGATGTTACTCATTACCTACTTGGAAACATCTGTCCATTTTTAGAGCATAGCTTTTACAAGGCATGATATTAAATATTACATTTACACATCCTGAAAAGATTTAGAAAAGTAACAAAACTGTTACAAACAGTGAAGAGAATGTGATTAGACTTAGCAGTCAGAAATGAATGAACATGTTTTTGCAGAGGAATGCCCTGCAAAGCTGCTGCTGGAGAGGAGGGGAGCTGCTTGCCTGGCTTGGAGACAACCCCATCCAGGGTCTTCTGTCTCTCTCCAGGATGCCTTCCTCCTCTTTATCCCAGCCAGCCAGAGCACTGACAGTATGGCATGGCTGTCCTGGTCAGAAAAAGTACAAAAGAAACCCAAGACCTCTGTTGCATATACACAAACCTACTTCCCTTTGCCCTAGTAATCACACTTAGAGCCTGGTGGGCTCCTGTTTTGGAGCACCGGGACCTAGGTTGGTTGGTATACACTTCAAGAAAAGAATTATGATAAGATCTGAAGTTCAGCTACCAAATTCATCAGTTAACTCAACTCTTACTGTTCCTTTAATAGTTGAGTACTCTTTTATTTTCTGCTCTTTTAGTAATGAAAGTGGAACTAAATGTCCATTTTACAGATCAGTGTCACAAGACACTGAGGAGCAAGAAGTTTTACTATTGACTGAAAAAGATAATGTCATAATACACTTTTGCACAGGGAGGTGAGCCCATTCAATGCATATCTCTCTTACCTTGCATCTTGTGTCTCTCCCTCACATCCCCTTCACAGACACAGAGTGGAGGGACACAAATGACATCTCTGGGGCTAATGGTTGTTCTTCTATTTATATTTCTCAATTGGGGATTGGCTGATTACATTTTTATAGTCACTTGTTCTTTTCAACCCGTAGAAGGGTTTCTTTTTCCTCCTCTCTCTCCCCTACTTTTTTTTTTTTTTTTTTTTTTTTTTTTTTTTTTTTTTTTTTTTTTTTTTTTTTTTTTTTTTTTAAGGCTAGCTGTAATTTCATTGAAAGCTTTCTCTTTTCAGGAAATCTTTAACAAAATTGCACACATTGTCTCTGTTGGTTGTGCTGCTTTTAGTGTTGCACAACTGCATTTGTCTGAAGGAGATGTTTATTAAATGCAGAAACACATTACACAAGCACAATGTTCATGCTGTAATTTTGACCATAGCATCTTGAAATCCACTAGGGCATGATTTGGTAGAGAAATTATGATTTCTTCATAAACTCTGGAAGTCCTTGTGTTACTCAATGCATAGGTTCATTCTCCATAGATTCCACACAGGTTTATACAGAATCAGATGTCTTTTTTAAGGTTTAAGTTAGGCTCTAAACCAGTGAGAACTTTAAAAATTATCTACACTAAAAGTATTCATAAGTCTGCAAGTCTGTACCTAAGCAGATTTTACTACAGTTAAGTTACAGGAAACATTTTCTAGGTTTTTAATGTTTGTTCAATTCATCCAAATAAGTGGGAGAATGAAATAAATGTCAGTAGTCTTTGCAATTTCTAAGTTAACAATATATTATTACTGCAATAGTGTTTAGAGTGCTTATTTAATTGCAAATGTAAATACTTTAAAATCAGTATTGGACAAATTTTGAGGAAATTTAGTCCTAAATCTCTAATGTCTTATAGTGTATTTAATTTAGCTGAAGTTTTAAATTAATAAAATTATGCAAAGTCAACTTGCTTGAAAAGGTGGGGCAGACAAGGCAGGAGGATGGCGTTGTATGTAATGGAGGGGCTGGAACTTATGGAGCTCACAGGTGGCAGTGGCACACTTGAGAGCCTCTGGGTAAGGATTAAGGGACAAACAAATAATTCAGATGTCATCACTGGGGTCTGCTATAGACCTCTCAGGCAGGATGATGATGCTGATGAATTATTCTTTAAGGAACTAAGGGGCACCTCCAAGTCAACTGCCGTTGTCCTTTATGGGGGACTTCAGCTGGCTGGAAATTAACTGGGAGCATCACACAGCTGTAACAAACAGGTCCAAGAGATTCCTAAAACATCTGGATGATAACTTCATGGTACAGGTACCAAGGGAACTGACTCAGAAAGGTGCCCTCCTTTATCTGCTGCTTGTTAACAGAGGGTATCTCATGAGTGATATGGTGAGTGGCACCATCTTGGCCACAGCAACCATGAAGTGATTGAGTTTAAAATTTTTGTAACAGGAGGAAAAGTGCAGGAAAACCTCAACTCTGGACATGAGGAGAGCAGACTTTAGGCTGCTCAGGGACCTAGTTAGAAAAGTCCCCTGAGAAAATGCTTTTGAAGGTGCTGGAGTCCATTGTGCTGGTGTCTTTTTGAGCACCACATCCTAATGGCACAAGAATGGGCAATTCCAAAATGTCGAAAGTCAAGCAAATAAGGCAGATGGCTGGCTTGGCTGAACAGGGATCTTCTTTTTGGTCTAAGAAAAAAAAAAGGAAGGTGTATACTCAGTGGGAGCATGGTCAGGTGACCTGGAAGAATATAGAGATGCAGCTTGCCACTATAGGGAAAATATTCCTGCAGCCCAAGACCAATTGAAGCTGGCCAGATATATGGGGGACAATAAAATTTATTTTAAATATTAATGGCAAAATGCAGCATAGAAATAACATCAGCCTGTTACAGGATGAGCATGGGTACCTCACAAACAGGGACATAGACAAGGTAGAGGTGTTTAATGCATTCTTTGCCTCTGTCTTCAACACAGGTGATGGACCAAGGGGATATCACTGCCCTGAGCTGGAGGACCATGGCTGTGAGAATAATAAACTCTCAGTTGACCCTGAACTTGAGTGGGATTTGCTGCTCCAGCTGGAACCCTGTAAGTCTCTACGTCCTAGTAGGAGTAATCCAAGAAAACTCAAAGAACTGAGAGATAGCATCGCAAGGTCTCGCTCAGTGATTTTTGAATGGTCTTGGCAATCTGGAGAGGTCCCAGTAAACTGGAAGCTGCCTAATGGTGTCCCAGTTTTCAGGAAGGACAAGGAAAATGACCCTGTAACTGGCTCCTGCATTGGGCACAAAAGATTATAATCAATGGCGTGACATCAGGCTGGTAATGGTCACTAGTGAGGTTTCACAGGGCAAATTCTCTTGAACATCTTCATAAATTACTTGGATGCAGGACTTGTAGGCATACTAAGTAAGTTTGCTGATTATACTAAATTGGGAGGGTCTGTTGTCTCCCTTGAAAGCAGAGAGACACCTAGGCAAGTTAGAGGGCTGGGCAATCACCAGCCACATGAAGTTTAACAATGGTAAATGCCTGGATTCTGCTCCTGGGATGGGGCAATCCTGGATGTACAACAAGAGGCTGGAGAGCAGCATGTCATCTTTGGGGTAAGGTTTGGGATTCTGTTTCCTTCCTTACACTCCATTTCCACTGACTTTTTTTAATAGAACAGGCACTGTGCTGATGGGCTTGTCTGATTTCCAAAAGCCTTTGAGACACATGTAAGTAGTGATGGCCCTTTTTATTCAGAACCTGATCTCTTCTGAGCAGCACACCTGAGAAATGGGGTGGAGACTGGTCTCCTGAATCCAGTTACTGAGGAGTTTCAAACACTGCCTGCAGTGAACTATGCTGCATCTTATTAAAGAGACCTTGTGAATGAAACTATAGGTTTTACTTGCAAGGTAAGGTATGGACCATTAGCACCATGCCTAGGAAATTCTGGAATTCTGCTTTCCTGTAAAGACCAACAAGAGTTTCACACTGCAGAGCAGTCTTCAACTTTTTCAATCAGTCACTTGTGTGTTTGATGAAAAATTCTCCTGTAATAAGCTGCAATAAAAAGGCCATATGTATTTTTTTGTGTACATGCAGTGATCCTGTTCTGTGGAGTTCCATTGGTCCAATGGCTCCACAGCACCAAAGAGAAAAAATAATTTTGCTCAGAAAAGGTACAGGGTAAGCTGAACTTGTTTTACGAAAACAGCCATGTTAATTTTACCTTTGAAGGAAGCACACATACACAGAAAAATCAATGGTTGCCAGGAACCATAACAGAGTGTTGCAAAAAATGCATCGGAAAAGCCCCTGAAGCAGTTAAAGCAGAAGAGAAAAACACAGTCAAAATATTTGCTTCTCCTCTAAAAAAAACCAAACCAAAAACTACAAATCGAAGCTGTTCTCTCTTATCTTCTAATCTAACATGATCATGATTGAAATGCTATTTTTTGATAAATTAATACTGTGTGATTGTTAAATACACCTTGTTCCTCATAGAGGCCATTGATGTTTTAATTTTTTCTAGTGTAAATTGCATCATAAGGCAGCTAATGTTAGGCACTGCATCTGGGTAATGACTTGATAAATTATCTGACTTAGTGGTTACTGACCTCGAGTTTATAACATGATTTCACAAAAAAACTGCCTAGAAACCTAATGGAGATAGACATGGTTTTTTTCTAGATAGAGCAACAACCCTTAGAACAGTAAGTAAAGTAAATACAAAAGTTAACAAACACAGTTCCTTAGCTTCTCATTGACTCGAAGACGCACAGTTGTGAAAAACTTCTTTCTACTGCTGTCATTGGCAACTGGTTTAATGTGTTGGATTAAGTGCTCGTCTGAAAAGGTACATTGTTAATAGGATAGCAGTATGGGCCAAAATATGAAAAATGTACTTTATACTTCTGGTATCTATCTTATATTTCTGGTATTGCATATTAAAAAGTTTAATGAAGCTGTGACCTGTTGCTTATAGACTGGCATGTAGGCTTAGAGAGCACACAATTTGTTTGCCAGCTCTTTTGTCCTTACATTTTGAGGGCCTGATTGCCCCCTCCCCAGCTTTGTTACTGAAGGCAAAAGAAGGAAAAGTATAGGAATGTGTGAGGAATTATAGGAAAGGCATTTGAGAGAGCTGCCTTTTTGCTGTGATTGGTCATTAATATGGACATTGCCAACCGTTTGGGGTTAACGCTGGAGAGACTTCCTATAACTTGGCTGCTCTTGCAGTGAAACCACCTGTCAATTTCTTGAATGTTTTGTGGAGTCCATAAGACAGCATGTAAAGTTTCTGACACTGAAAGGGGAAGAGGAGCTGTGCAGACTGTCTATGGTCTTGACTCTATATCCCCACAGTCATGACAGCCACCAGAGCTAGTTATAATGAACCCCATCCCTGATGATCCTGCACTGCATAACCACAAAAAAATTAGTGAATCATCTGCATGGGCCCTAGTCTGAAACTGGCTTTCCTCCATCAAAGAGGGATGCAGGGTAAGTTAGATACTTCTGGGGACATCTTCCTGCAGAGTCTTCAGGTCCAGCCTGGAAAATGATTAAGAGCACTTGCTGCAGTGTCTAAAGGAAGGGAGGGATAATCACAGAAACACAAAATGTCTTGGGTGATAAGATCCCTTAGAGATCATCTAGTTCCAACCTACCTGTCATGGACAGGGACACCTTCCACTAGACCAGGTTGCTCAGAGCCCCATCCCACCCAGCCTTGAACATTTACAGAGATAGGATATCTGTAATTTCTCTGGATAGCCTCTTCCGGTGCCTCACCTATTTCTCCTCAACAATTAGGAATTTACTCCTAACATGTCATCCAAGCCTACTCTCTTTAGTTTGAAACCATCCCCCATTGTCCTGTCACTACATGCTCTTGTAAAAAGTTTATGTCTATTTTCCTTCGAATATTGAAAGGTCACCTTTAACAACAATTAGGTCACCTCAAAGCCTTCTTTTCTCCAGGCTGAACAATCCTAATCCACTCAGCCTTTCCTTATAAGAGAGGTGCTCCATCCCTCTGATCATCTTGGTGGCCTCCACTAGACTTGCTCCTACAGGTTCCTGTGCTGGGTATCCCACAGTACTTGAGGCTGGGTCTCACCAGAGCAGAGCAGAGGGGCAAAATCCCCCTCCCTCCCCCTGCTGCCCACACAGCTTTGGATGCAGCCCAGGACACAACTGCCTTCCTGGGCTGTGAGTGCACATTGCTGAGTCATGTCCAACCACTGCTTAAGCTTGTCCAGGTCCTTCTGGATGGCATCCCCCCACCTTGAGGTTTCTCAACCACATCACTCAGTTTGGTGTCATCTGTAGATTTACCTGATACCTCCTTCTATTTAATTAATGAAGATAATAAATAACACACAGTATGAACCCCAAAGAGACACCAGTTATCACTGATATCCACTGAACTTTGAGCTGTTGACCACTACCCTTTGTATGTGACTGTCCAACCATTTCCTCATCCACCTAGCAGTCCACTCATCAGAATGGATGGATACATCTTTCTCCAGTTTAGAGAGTGATGCTGTGGAGACAGTGTCAAAGGCTTTGCAGAAGCCTAGATAAATGACACCTATAGCTCTTCCCATGTCCACTGATATAATTAATGCATTGTGGAAGGCTATTAGTTTGGTCAGGCAGGACTTGCCCTTGTTGCAGCCATGCTGGGTGTCCCCAATCACCTCCCTGTCCTCTATGCACAGCTTCTAGGAGGATCTGTCCCATTATCCTCATAGGCACAGAGGTGAGGCAGACAGGTCAGTAGTTTACAGAGCCCTCCTTTCTACCCTCTTTAAAGATGTGAACAATATTTTGCTTTTTCCAGTCAAATGGGATTTCCCTTTCCTGTCATGACTTTTCAAATATTGTAGAGAGTGTTGGCAACTATGTCACCAATTCTCTCAGGGCTCTGGGATGGCTCACATCAGGCCCCATAGACTTACATTTGTTCCTGTTCCTCAGGTGGTCAAGAACCTGATCTTTATGTACAGTGGGAAGCACTTTGCCCCCTAGTTCCCATCTTGCTGTCCGTCCACTTGAGAGGTGTGAGTAGACTGAGGCTTCCTTATCTATTGCTACCAGTTTTCTAGTGTTATTTATCATGGGGTGCACCTTCTTTTACCTTCCTTTTCTGGCTACATACCTGTATAAAGCCCTTCTAGTTTGTCTTGTCCCTTGAGAGTTCAGTTCCAGCTTCAAGGAAGGGAAGACTGTGATAGAGCTGAAGAATGGGAGAGCAGAGGATTGAGGTCAGACCCCATGTAAATTCAGGGGAACTAATCCATCACCTATGACAATTCCACACGTGATGGCAATAACTTAATTCAAAATTTAAATTTGGCAAACTGTGTTAGGTGGAGTCGTGGCAGGTTTGGACCCATGGGGGTTCAAACATACAGTTGGCTTATTTCTCTATTCAGCTAAATATGAAAAGGGTTACTTTATTTTTAGGGGGTTTAAAATGTTTGGATTGCATGTTGTGGAACCATCATCCAATGAATATTTTCTGCCAAAAATGAGATAGATTTCAAAGACCTAAGTTTTCAATAACCATGTTGTAGACCGTAGAAATGTGGCATTTTAATCCTGATTATAAACCTGACAGTTTAAAACTTCATATGATTCCTCTGTATTTAAAATAATTTCCAAATGTCTGTCATCTCTCAACCTATTTAGTAACAGTGGGATCTACCTCACCGAATCAGGGCAAATGTTGACACGTTCATGGAGGTGGAATCTGAGTCTTCCTCACATCACTGAAGCAGACATGCCTGGAGGAAGGCTAAGGAAACCTGCTTGGCCACTAGAGAGTAAAATCTAGCCTGTTTCTTGATTTTTGGTGAAGAGGAATTTCAATTCTACACATTTTGTTAGTTTTATAAAAAAGAAAATCTAAAAGCCTACTCCAAAGCTAAAACACTACCAGCTCCTGCTGGATAGACTTCAGCAATTGCACTCCAATAACAGTGGCCAGTCAGTGACAAAATTGGAAACATCCACAAGAAATTTGAAAATTTAAAAACTTCATTAATGTAACTCTAAGTCCAGTCTTGCACTGACTTTTGACTGTTATTGTACAAAATGGATTTAGGGTTTATTAAATCAGAATATGTCACTACAGATTAAAAAGAAGTTCATGTATATATTCTAGGATAGGCATAAGGATACTCTCAGAGTATGTGTATGATCAACACCAGTACTAGATACATTTTTATTTGTTCCTCTGGTAAATCAATTATCATTCCTTAAATATTCTCAAGTCTTTCTCAGATAAAGATAGATATCTGTTCTTACATGGGAAGCATGTTTTAATTAAGAGTTCTGCTTTTTTCTAATTTTGATGGACATTTCAGCTGAATTTTTACATGGCAATTGTTCACAGCCTGGGCACACCGGACCTGCTCAGACAGACTCATAACACCTGAGAGACACAATTTCATTGTTAGCACTATTGGACTTTCTGACTATCAAGCTTTTGAGATCTGATTTATATATGGCAAGTGTAATATAAAAAAACAAAAACAACCCCACACTCAATAATCCTCTGCACTTATTTCCATTTTACAGAAGCTCTGAATTCATTATTGTAGTTAAGGAATCACAGCATCATTATGGGAAGTACTATTCATCATACCTTACACCTGAAGAAATAAGTGTGGACAGAATTTAGGACAGATCAGTAGAAAGATGATACTTCTCCGGACCTTCAGCATTGCCCTTCTTTCAGTCATAAATGGTTTTTTATCTACTTCTATCCACTAAAGTGAGAATAGAAAGATTTATTTTGTTATCACTTTACACCGCATCACAAGGAAGCAAAAGGATCCAGCCAACATAAAGCATCTATTGACATCTAATTGTTTATTTGTAGTACTGCTCATCATTGGCAGAACAGAGATTGTTTTGGTGCTGTCAGGGCTGGTAGCTCTTTTAAATCTCTATAGGCTTTGAAGTCCAACCAGGCCAAGTATGACTAAGTTTAGCAGATTTGATTCTTTGTGGAGAGTCTGTGATAGTAGTGAAGGAGAAGGATTTTCTAATGGTGTGGGCCCTCAGCAAAGTAGCTGGTACATCATCAAACCAGAGCATGTTCAGGGCTCTCAAATTGATCTAACTTTTCCCTCTGCTAGATTTCAATTTTGGGTTAAAAGCAGTATCTACATAACTTTTGAAAATTCTTCAGTGGACTTTAAACTTGATTGGATCTTGTCTGATTGCAGTCACCTCTCTGCAGTTCCCCAATAATTCACAGAGCAAATTAGCTGTGGCCTTCAGTCCTTCTTCCCATCTGTGGGCTAAGGAAGGGAGTTGAAGTCCATTTTGAGCTCTGAGATGACACCTGAGTCCTGCAGCCAGCTTACAGACATGCTCCAAGGGCAAACATGTCACAATGCCCTTCCATTCACTTCACAGTTCCCTTTTTCCTCGAAAACAACTGATCTGTGAGCAGGAAAACCATTTACTCAAAAATAAAGAGTAAAATGTTTTTCCTCTTCGATAATGTTCCCTGTTCTTTCAGTAGGTATTATGCTCTGTAATGTGCTGTGTGTGCACCCATTTTGTCATCGCTTTGGGTCATCCTTGCTCACAATTGGTTATTTACTCAGGGGCTTTTGAAATTATTGAGTTGACACATCTGTCAGACAGCAAAAGCAGAAATGCTAAAAGGTCACTTGGAGAGAAACCAGCTGCTTCAGACAAACCTTTCTGCCTTCAAATAGCACAATCATTATAGTCTAACAGATGGGGCCTCTGCTTTCATTTCTGCTTTTCTCCTTCACTTCAGGTATTTAGATACACTACCTCATTGCCAGGTCAACACAGGCCTTCTAGTAATTACCTACACAATAGGCAGCTCTCTGCTTAGGAGAAAACAGCTCCATTTTCTGTCTGCAAATGGGGAACCTGTTTCCTCACAGATATGAGTTACAGAGGGTTGGCCACAAACTTTCCTATTAACAGATTAATTTGGACACCAGTCATTACTCCAGGAAGCATGCATTTAATACTGATCTAACACTTCAGAGAGCCTGGGGGCTTTTGGCAAAGATGGTGATATAAGTGGAAGTGAGTGAATAATTCTTAACAAATAATTGAGTCAACAAATTTGGACTCTCTCCCTGTTTGGTGAACATTAAACAAGCAATTGTAATTTCCTCTGATTTATTCAACGTCCGTGTTTTTGAAAAAGCATCCGTTCAGATGATTTACATTGCAGCTGGCGAGTGATGACGATTCTGGGCCACGCTGTTGGGCTGCTGCGAGTTGTAAATCATGTGATACTGTTTCTGTGCTGTGACTGGGCACAGCAGAGGGATTGCTTCTGACATAATCACTCTTCTGTTTTAAACTTCTCTTTCAGAGGAAAATGTCATATGTCAAGAGCTTGATTGCTCATCAAGCATGTGGAAAAGGAACAATGGAAAGCTGCTGAAGTATTCAGGTGAATGAAAAAGAAAGGTCCTCACCAAGTTTCTTTAATAAAAGATATTTTCAGAAACATCATGTGCATTTACACAAATTCTTAGACAAGCAAAAGGCTGATTTTCAATAGGAGAACAACAAAATAAAAAGTGTTTAAATTGTAGTCATTGTTTCAAAGAATCCAATTAGATTTCAAGTCAAATCAATGTCCAAGAGGAAAGTTATGTATTTTGACAGAGAACACACACACATTTGAACTGTGTGAAAATTCTTGATTCTCAATAGACATAGTGGAACATTTTTTAAATAAAGTTCATGCACTGGGAGCAATAACAGAAAACTGAAAAATTGTGCTTTTGGAAGGTCAGTGCTCTATAAATTAAGCAGTATTGGAAGTGGTGCTTTCAAAGTAAGTATGTATCCATTATGGAATCCATCTTAGAGAGTTTTTAACACCAAGTGGCACCAGGACACAAAAATTTTAAAACAACTGAACCCACTGTAAATTTGCTTTTCTTTGGAAACACAGGACATAAAGGAAGGTCTTTACTCTGTGGTATCAATCATCTGGTACAAAAAAAAAAAAGAATGAATGATTCAGAAAGCATCTTTTGGTTCTGGTGTTGGTTGATTATGCTGGCTCACTTCACTTAATTTCAGGTAACCTATCCTTTTGATAGGCTGGACCAACACTCAAGCTGTTATTAATAAATCTGAAAGTACTGCAAACTCTATGAAAATGAATTACTGGAAGGAAATATTTTAATCACAAGGATTGTGATGTAACAGGTCATAAAATTCTCTATAAGGTCAAATCTTAAAAACAAATATTGCAGCCTTTGAAAAAAATCTGGTAAAAAAAAAACAAAACCCAAACTCTACTCCAGGTTAGGGCATTTAGGAAACAGTAATATCTAACATTTGAACTTGCAAAAAAGCAGAAACATCTCAGTCAAGGATGAAGCATTGGAAAGGGAAGATTGTGCTTCCCAGCAGGCTTGTGTAATAATAAATGATGCAAAAAAAGTCATTGTATGTGAAGATCTGCAAAACTCAATAACCTAAGCAGCAAAAATTCCTGAGAAACTGCTGTGCATCCTGTTCGAGCTAACCTAAGCCAGGAGAATCTCTGCAGTAGAAATAGGTCCAGAACTTAGGGTATGCTAAGTTTTTTCAGATCCATGTGGAGTCTTGACAGAGACTGAGGGATTTCTCTAGAAAGCAAAGGCCTCTAGTACAGGGACATCAAGATCTGTGCTCCAGAATCTTGTTCCACAAATTGAGGAACCCATAGGCTAGAACTGCCAGAATGTCATTCCCTAAAATAGTACTGAAAAACATATTTGCATGAATACACAAAAGTTGTTCAGGGACTGAAAGATACAAGGTAGAGCCAGTACTTGATTAGTGACACTGAGGAAGTTGTCAAGGCTTGGAACTTATGCCAAAAACACAGGCCAAGTCAAGCAAGAGAGTCCATGTTGGCACAGGAAAAATTGTTCTCCTGGAGCAAAGTATGCAAAGAATTGTTTAGAATGACTGGAAAACATTATGTACTTGTCCTAGACTATTATTCTCATGTCAGTAGAATAGCTTTACTAGGAGATACTAGAGCTAAACTGTGATTATGCTTGTCAAATGTGTTTACACTAGACATGGAATACCTGGCATAGCGATGCTTGGCAATGATGCACAGCTTAATAGGCACAAGTGCTGGCTGCTAGTGGTGAGTTTGGGGTTTAGATCTGTAATCCCTTGTCCAATGGCAGGTTGAAAACTGTGTCAGTGTAATAGATTTGCTCTTAAAAAGAGATTGTTAAGTCCAACTTTAATTGATAGTGAGGTTAAACTTTAATTTCATGTAAATTGCTACATGAAAATGATGCTGATTTTAGCTCTGAGCAGAGCTAAGGGTTAAAATTAGTAGTGGTGTCCTAGGAATTGTCAGCTTGATGACATTGCCAGTAGACTGAAGGGAGATACATAGTCTTACCACTTTGCAGCTTGAAGGTGACTTAACTAATTTTTTTTTTCAGAGAAGATGTTAGGTGAGTAAAATTCCTGGTAGGTTAAAAGAGAAAAGCACAAGGATAGCGTATTTTAAAAATAGAGCAGACTGTGGTAGCTGCTGCTGTTAGGAAGGTGGTAGAGTGCTGTGTGTGGCAGTGAGAGCCCCCCTTCCTGTTCAGCTACTTTGTTAAAAGATGTCCTTTTGCACCAGAACAGAAACAAGCACCTAAAATAATGTCAGGAGAGAACACATCAAAGAAAAAGAGAGGCAAAAACCCAAGCAGCATCAGTTCCTGTGTACGCATTTTTAAGTCTCAGGGTTGTGTTCGGTTCTCCAGATCCTTTTGTATTCAAGTTATTGGCTTGCATCAGGTTTATGCAAGTCCCTGAAAGTCATTACCAGCCTAAGGTTGTTATATGTCCAATGTGAGATGAATTGGTCGTGCTTGACAGCTGGGGTAGAGCTTAGATGCTTAGATGCAGAACATATTGCCATCAGGTCTCTTTCACAGTACACAGCAGAGATTCTCTCTCTCTTTTTTTTTTTTTTTTTTTTTTTTTTTCCTTATTCCCTTCTTACCATCAAATATTCTGTAAGAGTTGCTAGGAGCTGGATTGGCAGTGTACAACCTTGGAATGATTTCCTGTGTTGCTCAGGAGCCCCTGGTCAGGGGTAAGCCTGTGAGATCTGATAAAAGCAGGCTGAGATGCTTTGAGGAATGGTGGTGACCTAAAAACACTAAAAAACCTGAGGTTAAGGAATTTACACTAAAGGGAGAAGAGTCTGAGTTAACATATTTAATGTCAGTTCCAGCTAGTCTCTTTAAAAAAATTCTTAAAATTCGTACCTCCTGAATCCTATGTGTCTCAGGATGTGAAGAAGTAACATTATTATCATCCATCATTAAATCCACTGAGTGTCAAACTTATCACCTTGACACTTTAATGATCCTTAAGATGTCCTTGTAAAGGATGGGTACCATGGCAACCACTCAAACACAGGGCCTTGGCATTGCTGAACTTCTCTTAATAAATCAGGCATAATTGGCATCTATATATTATAATAAATTAAAAGTTATTCAACTGGAATGATTTTATATTGTACAATATTAAGTCATTAAGTTTGCTGTTCTGATGTCTCCTTCGCGATCTAATTCCTGTGTGTGCTTTTTAACACAGAAGATTTTATGTTCCCCTCAGAAGGTATAACTGGGGGGATTTGAAGGTGCAGCAAATCAGTGCATAGTCTGTAACCCCCAGCAAAGTGGGTTTAAATCAGAACCCCAATGAAAGGATTTGTTCCCAAGGACCAAAGTAATTAGATTAGTTAGGTTAAAATCATCTGTACATTTCCTCAGGAGGCTGCATGATCCTTCTGCAGTGATCTGACCTTCTTCCCTTTGTCTTCTGCTTTGTCCTCCTGCTCATCTTGAAGACCTGCAGAGCAGCTGGAGTGAGTTGCCATGGCAAAGGTGGGTGTAATCCTCAGGAAGTACCTGGGGAAGGTGAGAGGGGATGTGCCATCCCTGTGGTGCCACTGTGCCAGTGACACTCAGCTCTGTGCCTGCTCCATCCTGACTCTGCCCTGTCCTGACTGTCTCAGGTCACCTTTTGGAAGAGGTCTGGTTAGGAATTACAAATCCTTGAAGATAGGAACATGTGGTCCCTGTAAACAGAGAGTACAAAAAGAAAATTGCCACATATCCAGGTTATTCCTATCTATTCTGTCCTCTATGGCAGCACCAGCTATGGACAAGAGGGTGTGAATTCATTGCCTTTGTGTTGCAAAGGGCATCACATTGTCTGTGTAGCACTTTCTGGAATCAGACTGCTTGAATGGAATAGGAAATGTTGGGTGGAAAAACTGAAAGCATATCAAAAATATTCCCCTGACAGAACGAATAGGTCTAATTGTTAAATGCCATCTCCTTCCCTTCTTTAAAGATCTTTTATTTTATTGATTTTTCTGAACGGGTCCTTCATGTCAGAGTTATAAGGTATTTCAAAAATTAATTATTTTGCCTGTAGGATGACTACAGTAGAAGCCGTGTGAAATTGCCATTTGTTTTCTGCAGATTTTGATTTTAAAATGTCTGGATTTTAAAGCAAAAACCTATTCTGTTAATTAGACTGGGAAACTTAAAACCAGTATTTTTCATTGTACCATATCGCATTGGCCAATTACAGAAAAAGACCAGGAGAATGGATTCACAGATAATACCAGATGCCTTGGTGGGAAATGGGAATGTTGAGATTTGTCAGGTTCTCAGTTAAGTCACCGTGAGCTCTAGCTGGACTGAGGTCTGTCTGAAAGCCTACTTGTTACCTTGCCTGACCAGATTTTTTGACTCTGTACTGGTCTGTGTGTCATGTTCAGTTTTCTCTTGATGCCACAGTGGTGACTTTCTGAGCTTCCTCTGATTTGATACTGAAAATCAATAAAGTCAAAAGAACTGGTCCTTTGGACATGTTTGTCCATCCGTTAATCAGAAAGGAAATCATGTGTGAATGCTCTTTTTGTGGGCACAAGGTCTGTTTGTACACAGTGAGCACACAACGTGGCACAATGACAGCAGCACATTTCTGGATAGTGTTAAGTTCTCAACACAGCGGAGTATTTGCCAATATACTTAATTTGAAACCTGTTTCAATATTTCACTGATAGAAAAAACCTGCTAATACTTATGCAGGGGTTTATCTGGACTGCTGAGCTAATAAAGACTGGTCATCTAGACAGTGAAGCTAAGTCAAAACATAAACATCTATCTATGTGTCATTGTGATTTTAACTATTATCCTGGTTGCCCTTCATGCCCAGTTGTTTCTTAGGCTTTCCAGTTGTGTTTTATATTCAGGTAAAAGCTCTCAAGGACAAAGAGAGCTGAGCTTTGGGTGACAAACAACTCTAGCACACTGGAAGATTCTCAAAAAGAATTTTAATCATTAAAGAGATGTTAATGGTTCCCTTCTTTTACCACTACTGTGCAGTTGTATCAAACAGTACAACAGTTTAGAGCAATAAAATAATAACATATAATTGATCACAATAACATTAACAATACACAGATATTTTAAAGTGAAAACATTATTGAAAGATGTTTATCAACACTTTTATTTTTAATGTCTTATTAATATAGGATCAAAATCTAAAGGAAGTTGAATTTAGTTACTGAAATTTATGTTTTAAACTGAGACCCAATTTAGATGTCTTTGATTCCTCATGAAAACTGATTTATTGCATCAAATTCAAAAGGTCACAGAATTGGAAAAATAATATTTTCATTTCCTTAGTCTTGTATCAGCTTTTACTAAAAGTATTTTTGATTCTGTTACACAAAGACTAATGTTTGCCTATAAAGAAATTATAAGATCCCAAAGAAAAATGCAATACTACTACAGTACATTTTGTCACACTAATGCCTAGTGTGATAGATGTTGTTATTTAAAAAAAAAAGTTCTCAGAGGTAATGCTTACAAATATTTTCAGGATGATTTTGGCATATTCTTCCACATGGTTTTGCAACTGACTGTTTTCACAATTCCTTTCACTACTGATGAACTTTGCTTGTGAAGCACTTGTGGAGCTGCTGTGCACTACAGAATAGGACATCGAAAGAGGGTGGAGGAGAAAGACCAAAGTAAAACAGAGATCGCCACAAGAAAAGATCTTTATAGTTTAGGTGGTGGTTTAGGACTGGAATAAGAGAATTTTGACTGTAGAGTTATTGTTACCAGATCCATTGTTTCTGCAAAAACAAGGATTTGGGTATATTAATGCACTTGTTATCACATCTGAGGTACCTTAGTTAAGCTAAAACTGTTCCTGCATACTAGCAAGTTTCCAAATATCACCTTTCCAAATATTTTTTTTTTTCCTAAAGAAGAATTGCTGCTTTAGTTGTGCCAGGAATTCTTATGTTCAGCAATTTCTGCTGATCTCTACATTAAAACATTTGCTTTGGTCTAATGTATCTAATGGAGGGATAATTAACCGGTTGCTATCGAGATAATTCATAAAAAGGTAGTACATTCCACCATATCCACCATTTAGGAACGTTAGCCCAGCACTTCAGTAGATGCTTTGCTTCAGACTTAGTCGTGTCTCTTTTCAGAGTGGCATTTTGGTCCTTTAGAAATTGGGCTTTTATTAAAATGCAGTAACGGTAAACAAAAACCTTAAAATATGAAATAAGTGCGCCCTGATGCAGCTGATGTCAGTAATGCTGATGATGCAGCCTCCCTGCTCATCAGTGTATTTTGCATTCTAATACTAATAATTTATGTGCTTATTTTATTAGAAACTTCATTGGTTATATAAAAATGTAAGAAAAGAGTGAAAAATAGCTTATAGCACATCACTCAGCCTCTTGCCTACACTATTGATTCTGTTCATGGTTCCCTTTGCAACCAACCTTTTACTTTATCTTTTTTAATAGAAACAGAAAAACTGGTGTCTGGCAGCCTCTGCGTTCGACTGTGCTTTAATTCACTATGCATCAGCAGGTGTCCAATACTCAATTCTTGATGCTTATATATTGTGTTTCATCTGCCGTCATCCTCTGAGCTAAAAAGTGATGGTCCTCAGTTCAAGTTTTATATCTGTGTAGGAGAGCAGAAGTGTGAACTGCAAGTGCAGCTGGTACAGACCCAAGTGACATAGCTTTGATCTGGTTAGTTTCCAATTCCAGCTTCCAGCACCAGTTGTAGGCTCCCAGTATGAGGGAAGGCTCATACAGCCCCTGCAGAAGGGGCTTGTTCTGGGCTTGAGCTCAGCTCAGTCTCTTCCTTCCAAGCTGAGATCTTGTTGCATTGATAGAATGATTTTCCCAACAGCTGCACAATCTGAATGGCTTCTTATCTGGGTGCTCCAGGCATTCTGAACGAGCATAAAATGGCTGTTGGGTAAAATTGTGAAGAAACAACAATTTTTTAATTCTTTGTTTGTTTTCTCCTTCCATAATGTCATCTGACTCGCAGGTTGCAAGTATCTCTCTTGCACAGTGTGTGGGTAAAAGTGCAAATGTGACAAGGATGGTATAAATAATTTTACACTTAATTGTGTTCTGATGCATGCAGGCTGTGCATATCTCTTTGATATCTGTGTTTTCTGTCTTGTGCATGCCTAACTCAAGGGAATTTCCTCTTCTTGAGAGAGGAGGTGACTGCCCTGTCCTCTAAACACTGGGAGGACTCTCCCTGCAACTACTGAGGGTAATGCTGTTCTCATGTTTACTTTCTCCTTTCCCATATCTAAAATCAATCATTTTAAGGAAAAAATACTAATTTTATTTTGAATTCTTGCATGGCAGTACCAAACTCATAATTAGGTGTGAATATGTTAGAATTGTTTCATAAAAATCTACCAAGCAGCTTGACTTCTAGGAAGAGCAGCAAAAGAGAAATTAGGTACTTTTAGTCAAAAATACTTCTAAAACAAGTTGCTCTTGTAATCATATTTGTTCATCACCACTTGTCTGAGTATGTTGAGTTTATTGGAAATTAGTAATTGTTGAGTAATGGTGAAAAGGTGTCTTTCTGCTTTTACAATAATACCAGTAACAAATATTTAGAATACCCACATCCCCTCATCATGCTGCAATACCATTGTCACTTTTATCATAAAAGAATTATGTATCCCTGTATATGAAAAATGTATTCTAGAAGTACTCTGAATTAGTTTTTAATGTACTGTGACCTTGAATTGCCCCAGGATATTAATGCTAAATGATTACTTCTGAATGCTTTTTGAATAGCTGCACAGAGCAATTAAATGCACCATACATCACACATGACATAGTTAAACGCCTCTTCTGGTCAAGGAACCTAAACAGTTCTTTCAAATGAGGGTAATTCCATATTACTAAAGATGAAAAGAAAAGAAGTAATTTGCTAGCATTAAGATAAGCATAACCTGGAAGAGGTTATAACTTTGCCTGAGATGGAACAAAATAAAAAGATTTTCTTTATGGTGGTCTACAAGGAAGATCACTGCAAAACCAAAGAACCATCACACTGCATATTCTCTCTAGACAAAGGAAGCGATAGTAATAAATCCCTCAGTTTTTGACAAGTTGCCATTTTTTTCCTGTAAAATAAAAGAATAACAAATACGGCTCATAAAATGGGTGTAAAATGTGGACACTGCTATTATGTATGGTATATCATGCAGCAGTTGATTTTAGAATGTGGAATGACATAAATCTGATATTTGCAAAACCTAATAAAATTAGTGAAGTTTAGAAGTGATCACAGGGGCCAAGATTAATCTGATAACTGGAGCAAAAAGAGCCTTTTGCTTGGGTCACTGATTCAAATCTGACCTGGTTACTTGAAAGTAGGTGCTGTTTCAAATGCAGGGGCAATTTTGGCCCAAGTCAGAGCAGACGCATCATCCCTCTTAGTATTTAGTGGGTATAAATGTTGAGTGTGACTGTTTCTGTGTGTTCTCAAAAATCTGCCCAATTGTTTATATTACACATCAGACACTGGTGACAGCTGCCTGATAGACACAGCTTTCAGACTACCCCTCAGCACATGCTCCAGACCATTTCCTCACCTCTAGCTTGGTTCCTGGCAGAAACTCCCACCCTAAGGTGAAGCTGCAGCATCCTTGTCCTTATTTTCCTTCACAGCTTCCCTGCCAATCTCTGCTGAGGTTGAGACATTGTCATGTGTCAGGTGAACCATCTAAACCACAAAAATGTTAATGGCAAACACATGTTGACCTTGCAAATAACTCCTGAGTAATTCCAAGAAATTGACCAAGTCCTGGAAAAAAAATGAAGCATATATATAGCATTCTTTGTACAAAAATTTGCAGCTTTTGCTGATGTTTTTTTCTCAAGTTTGGGAGTGGAATGGATTGTGTGTGGTGAAGCCCAAAGGATGAAAAGGGTTAAGAAAGTAGGACTGTAAAGCTCTGGTTAACAGGGCAGGTTTGGGAACTTGGCTTTGTTAGCTGTGTGCTACAGAGCCCCAGGGCATTGCTGGGGAAAGGCGGTGGTGGGCAGGCACAGAAGATGATTGCTAGAGGCAGCAGTTCATTGCAGCAGATCATTACAGCAGTCCTGCAGCACAAGAGAAACCCAGAAGGGATATGTTAAATTAGGAATTCATTTCTCTCCATGTATGCTCTAACTTCCATACACTGAGAAAAAACAGTCCCACAACCTCCAGAAGCAGATGCTGGGGAAGAATAGGGAGTGAGAGCCACCATTCTTAGGAGTATTGGTGATTCAGCTCTAAGATAGCTTTCACTGCATATTTTCAGTGTGAGGAAGCTCACTGTTGAATGGCTGGATTGGAATGTGAAGACAAGCTATATGTGCTTTATAAAAGGAGAAAAAAGATTTTATGGTAAAACATATTTGATGCTCCAGCTACTAAAATCAGCTGCTTTGCAGTGAAATGTGCATTACGGCTGCCCCATTTCAGCTAGTAAGAATGTAGGCATTAACATCTTTGAAAAGTTTGAGCATGAGTTAGACTATCCCAAGGCAAGCAGAACATGAATGACTGGCACTTGCATGGCAGGTAATCCAAGCTGACACTGACCTTGACAACATTACACAACAATATTATTACTAGATGAAACTGACCTTGAGTTAATACCAGCAGTATTAGATTGATTCCAGCAGGCTTCAGTGTGAGGACAGCACAGTCCTGTTCTTTTCATTGCAGAGTTTGGAAGTGTTTGGTGTGGTCAACACAGCTACCTCTCCCTATTCTGTCCCTGGTCCTTGTTTGGTATCACCTCACGGCCTTAATGGCATCTGATAGATTGGAACTTGTTCATGCAGAAGTATGTGGAAAAGAAAGTGTTCTGGGGAACATTTCTTGTTTATTGGTCTGAGAAGGGGCAATGACCATCATAAGCTATATATGCAAAACACTTGGGGAGAAAATTCTCCAGAGACAAGGAGGAAAGACTGACGTCCTTGAGCTGCCTCTGCTTCACTAGAAGATGCAACCTTTGCTGTTTGACTGGTGCACCCATCTGCCATGGACTCCTCCAGAACACATCTTTTTTGTAGGGACTCCAATAGGATTGGGCTACATTTCATGACTTTGACTTAGTTTCCCCACCCTGATTAGATATTAATATTTTGCTTTGTTAATCTGAGAAAAATCAAACCCAAACAAAATCCAGCATGATGCATTTTTAGTATTATTTAATTGATGAAGATGTCAATGATAAAAATGTAATTTCATTGTTGATTGCTTCTTCATGAAATGTGATTCCATATATTGGGCATCAGGAAAAGAGTAAACAAAAGGTAGAGATTATTATAAGCTGGTTTTATGGGACAGAGTCAAATTGTAAATTTCTGTTAGCCTTAAACTAGAGAAACAGCTTCTGAGAGGGTTGTCTTTTCTTACCTGAAGTATCATAGAAGTTTCTGCTGTGACGATCTCCATGCACTCTGGAAAGGGTTGGTACTCTTTGCCTTAAAAAAAAAAACAACAAACAACAAAAAGTCAACTACTCAGTCTTTTTTTCTCTCATTTGTATTCACTGTATGCAACCTTCTTTGGGGGCTGTGCAGTCCAAAGAATGGAGATCATGATGGAGAATCTCCATGAGCAACTGGGAATCTGTTTCCTGTTGTTTATCTGGCAGAACTGACAAAATCAGTCTTCTCATCTTTCTTTGTTAATTTCTCTCTCTCTTCCATAACTGTATGTAGAATAATTAGTTAATGAGACTAATTTTGTTTTCATTTACACTAATGTCATTACGTGTGATACCTGATGACATCAATGAAATCAAATAAACCTGAAGAAACTGCTGAGGTCAGAATCACAGACAGTATTTGAAAACCAGTAAGTGCAGTCTTTCATCTGGGATCTGGAGTCATGTGATTTTTTTCTGTATTTCCTATGCATTCCCAGTAACTACATTTTTTTCCTTTTCTCTGAGTATAATCAGCACAGTTGACTGTTATTTTCTCAGTTTTGTCTTTGTTCAATGACATTATTACATTGTTCAATATCATTATTCTATAAATTCAGCCACTTCGATAAAGGGATGGGCAATTATGATGCTTGACTGTACCACAACACTAACTTGCTCAGAACAAAATGAAATTGTTCTTTTTGCTGTTCTGAAACTGTCTGGCAGTTTTGAAAAGCAAGAAGAGGTCATAGCTCTGCTGCTATCAGTTGAAGCTCTCTGGGGTAAGACAAAGACCAATGGTTTGATGTGTAGAAACCTTATTGAAGTAGTTTTGCCTAATTACTTCAAAATTAATTTTGATACATTTTCTGTATTTTTGGTAGGTCACTTTAATGTAAACCCTAGAATTAGGTCTAGCTTTCTTGTGTTTTAAAGTTAACACAATTCAAATAAATTCTCCATTTACTGATTTTTTTTCTTGTACATAGTATATTTCTCTAAAACTATTTTCAGTCTGAAGTTTATTCTTAATACTGGTATTGGCTTCACTTCTACATATCATTTTTATCTCCTAAGCTATTAAAACTTTATTATTGTCATTACAGTAATGTGGTGACCAGAACTGTACACAACACTCTCAACTCCCTGCCAGAGACTTATATAATAGGAGAACAATGGATGAATGTTGTTAATTTTAAATGCAAAATTATAAATCAATTACAGTGATGGCAAAAGCCCTTCGTGACATGCCACAATTTACTTTCAAAGACATTTAAACCTATTTCACATGCTGAACAATCTGTAATAAATTATGATTTTTTTTCTCCTGAAATGAAGCTATAATTATGACAGTTGAATTCTCGTTCTGAGAAATAAGGTGGCATTTAATTCCTTGAGAACAAATGACACTCACAAAAGAACAGTTAATTATTCTCAGCTGCAAAAAAAAAAAAAAAAGTGGTGGTAGGGAGAGGAAAAAAAAGTATGAAAGAGAATATGGTAGCACTTTATATGAAGTGTCTGTTAATGAATCCTTAAGGAAAGCTGTACTGCAATTGAACTTTTCTTGGTGTCCATGTGATTGAGTGACAATCTTTAAGTACAACCCTTCCCATAAAATCAAAACCACATTCAGACAAGGGGTACAATGAAAGTATGTATCTTTAGGAAATATTACATCTCTGTCAGCAAACCTTCAATATGCAAAGAACAAAATGCAAAACAGACAGCTAAGTCATCTCTGCAGTTCAAAGCTCTGTTGTAATTGCACCATGGTACAATTAGTCCTGATATTTCTTAATTTCCATGCTTACTATTAGAATGAGATGAATAATTTTGCCTTGTGCCAGTGTTTGCAGAGCAGTAAAGAGGGGTGCTCACCAGTTGGCTCCTTTACTCAACAAATGAGTGACCACATGCTTCACCCTTTACATGCGTGGGTCCTGCTCTCATTGGTGGGACCACACCAGGGTCACAGGATAAAGGACCTCCTGGACACAGAGGTTCTTCCCTGGAAGTTCTGATCACCCCAATTTCCTGCTGTAGCTTTGCAGAAAGCAGGGCGCAGCTGAATGTAGGTGCTGGAGCATCTCACGTTTTCAGTTCTTGCCGTCTTGGTGGAACTGTCAGTCTTGGTAATCTGCCATCCTTCCTCAGGGCAGAGACATGTTTCAGAAGGGCCATACTAAGTGGAATACCCTCATCCTTCTTGGTTCAATTAAGATTTGTGAATTGGATAATTTGGGGGCTCTCTAAAGTGTAGTCAGAACAACACAGTTGCATGTAAAACAAGGCCTAATGCACTGAGTTACATTAATGTTAAATCAAAGATGATTGGATTAATTGCTGTTTCATTTTATCTTCCGTGCATGTGTGATGCTGGCAGAATTTCAGAGCTTTTAGAAAAATTGATTGAGAATGCTGTGGAAACAATATCAGCAAAAAGACTTCTGTATCAGGCCTTTCTGCTCTCTTTTAAGGGGTAAACAGTCTAAAATGATGAGGATATAATGTATTTCTTAATATCTGTGTTTTTTATGCTGCTCATAAAATGTATGAAAATTAATTGATCATACAGTATTTGAAGTACTGGATATGGCAACTGCCACTTATTCCTCTGAGAGAAAGCAGACTTTTCATCAGACTTTCACCACAACAAAGCACACGAGAAAACCTGGCTGATTTCTTATGTGGAAAAAGAATTTATGGTTACTAATGTAAATGTACACACTTTTAAATATTATGCACATATTTTTAATTTTGTCAGCTTTATATTCAAATCTGCTTAAATCCCTTGGTAGAGTGACATAATAGAACAGTGTTAGACCCATGAGGAAACTCATACACTTCAGTATTTTATTTGTCTGCTCAGTTCTGATAGCAAACACAAGATTTATTAATGCAATGTAAAATATTCACTGGCAGGTAAAAGTAATTCTGTTAATGAACATGATTAAAACAGCAGCTGGAATACAGAAAATGCAGCGTTTGCAAGATCCATGGAATTAATAGACCTTAAAATACTTGGGAAATCAATTAAAATACATCTTCACGATTACAAAAACCACTGTGCATGTGTTTAACTTGAAAATGAACAATAAAAGAATAAAACCCATACTTCCTCAGCAAGAACATTTCAAAGTGCCTTTTCCTGACCACTGCAGAGCTTGCAGAAAGATTTGGGAAACTGATATTTTTTCCATGCCTTTTAATTGGGAAGGTACATTGCCAGTGAGAGCTCGAGGTAGTTGGAAGCTTGCACTTCTTCCTTGTCCTCCCTTAGGGCATTCTCACACTGACTATGTATTTTCTGTATTTTTAAGGTTATTTATATCCCTGCATGTGGGACAAATGCTCATTAAAGTTGCTTTGCAGCTACGGCAGCTGGACTTGTTGGCCAGGGCTGGGTGCTCCCAGCAAAGGAGATTGGGTGCTGAGAGTGGTGGCCTGGTCTCAGGGTGATGTCCCCACTGTCCTTGGCCCCATCCCACCTCCCCTAAGTGAAGACAGCAGGGCAGAGCAGTGATGGGACCATACTGGCGGAGAACACGACCCATTGTCCCTGTTTAACTGCTGGTGACATCACAGCCCTGCCCTCGAGCTGTTGGGGCAGTGTCGGTGCCTGGGGAACATCAGCCCTCCTGATGGCACCAACAGGAGCACAGGCCTTGGCACCAGAGGCTGGACAGAGAAAGTAGGAGCTGGAAGAAACATCAGATTTTACAGGTGCTTTGTACAGCAAATTTTTAAGTCAGGTTTGGCTCCTGGGTGGCTCTTTGGTGAGGGAGCTGTGGGGCAGTGGGGACATGGTGCGTGCTCACTTTCCCTGGCCATGCAGCCAGAGCAGCCATTTCAGGCACAGGCTGGATCACCCCAGCCTGTCACCAGTGCATCATCCAGCCAAACGAGGCTGGGCTTTGATAGGACCACTTGGTTTCCCTCTGCTTCCTTGAGCCTGGCTGCCTCACAAGTGTAGGAAACATTTTCCCAGACAATCTAATGTGGTGCGTTTTTCTTAACTAAATGTAATAGCAGATTTTTTTTTACTCTGTGGATTTTTAATGCCACTTTCTCTTTATGGACAGTATGCTACTGTAGAGCTCTATCCCTGTGAAACAGGAAACTGGTCTGTGCTGTTCTTTCTCAGAAACATCAGTAGTCAGTATTGAAAAATGATGGATGTGATTGTGCTTTCATTTAAAATTGTTGAATCTTATAGCCCTTCTTGGCTTCTGCAGGAGTGAATATAATGCTCTGGAAAGGTGAGGATGCAAGGTGCTATCCCTTGGTTATCGACATTTCTGGTCCAGCACAAACAGTAACACACATCCCTATGCAAAACTATTTATTTGTTTACCCAGAGATATTATCACTTGGGGGAAAAGCAATGAAACAAACAATTGCCATTCCCTTTTCAATCACTTATGGACCTTGAAACATAAACACCTTCCCTTTAGACATGCTGCAGATTTGGAGGTTTTGTTTACCTGATTATATCACTGATGATCTAAACCTGGCAAATCTGGGACAGGTTTAGTATATTTCCCTACTGTCGCAATATCAGATGCAATCTTGGTTTACTCATCAGATTTTGGATCTGAATTAGTTGTGAAAATATTTGATACAGTTGCACAGATAACAAAGAAAGGCCAATGATTATGGAGGAATAAAGAACTAAACAAATCTAGGATGAATCTCACCATATGCAATATGAAGCATTATATCCACATAGACATTCCAATGCATAAGATCCAGACTGCTCTTTCATAATCCAGCTCATGCCAAACTAATACAAAGCAAAATATGCAGAGAGTATTTTGAGACAGTTTCATCAAAAGTGAGAGAATAATGGTGTTTAAGGGAAAAGAGATTTATACATTTCTTCTCTTTAAAGAACAATTCACTTACATATACTTCCAGAAGAGATGTGAATTTGAGGATCCCGTCTAGGCAAGAAGTAATTAGTGGATGTCTGGTTGGCAGGCCTTTTTATTTCCAAAATTTTTGAGAAAAGCAATGAGAAAAAGGGTACGAGCCCAAGGAGAATGTTATGGAGACTGTTGTCTCAATCACCAAAGGAACACAAAGAGCTGCAGAAAATTTTTAGCACATTGTAGAACTTGGATTTGAGCCCGAAAGAGATACCTGCTTTTATAATGCATTCATTACTACCTGATTGTTGGTGTAAGGCATAGAGTATCTGCTCTATGCCAATAGATAAGTCAGAATTGTTTGGAATGCAACAGGACCTGAAAGCTGTAATGACATCAAGCAGCTTGCTTAAGAGTATCAATGATCTACTTCAAGTGACAAAAATGTGGTATTCAAACATCAGTTGCTCTTCCAGGGAAATTTTTTTCTGATGAGCATCTTGGTCCTTTTCCATAAGAGACCCCAATTAAAGGAGATTTATGTGTTTTTCTGCTTGCAGAAAATAATCCCAGTAACTTTATCCTTTTAATGCTTTTTACATACAGTGAATTCCTTATTTATGCAAACATGATGAAAAGGAATTAGAGTGAAATAGAGTGTGCACTTCCTAATGAATTTCACAATATATCTATTTCCCATTTCTCTATTTCCCATTCAAGGAGTAAGGAAGGTGAAATGCACAGAAGGCTCAAGAGCTACTGAAGTCCTCAAGTTCCTCTGAAAAGAGGACTCACCATGAATTTTCTCTCCATTTATACTTACTCTTCCAAAGAAGATGCAGAATGTCAGGTCTGTCATTAAACCATAAATACAAGTGCCTGATTTCATGGAGAAGGAAGCCCTGGTGAGCAGGGCATGGACATCAATGGATCACAGTAGAGCCCAGGCTGCTTCCTTCCAGCACATACTGCAAGGGATTGTCTCTTTCCTCTCAAACTTTCCCTAAGAGTGCAAGTCTTTAAGAATATGAGAAATGTTGCTGTCCATATTCATCATCATTCAGAATCATCTAATCCTTAAAACAGAGCAGTTTGGGTAGGAAGGGCTCTCTGGAGGTCATCAATCCAGCCTCTCTCAGAGGACAAATGAAGTCACATTGCTCAGGGCTGCCTGAACAACCTTTGAGGATGAAGGCTCACAGATTCCCTGGGCTGCCTATCCCACTCTTTGACCACTATTATGGTAAAAAGAAATTCTCCTACAATGAATCATAATCTGCCATGTTCCAGCTCGTTTCTTGCTGCTCATCCCATCACTGCATACCTCCAAGAAGAGTCTTGCTCCCATCTTCTCCATACCTTCCAATACAGAGGGCAGCAAGGTCTCCTCTGCGCCCTCTCCTCATGCAATACTGCTTCTATCAGGAAGAGTGTGACAACATCTTTCTGGGAATAAAATCATGATTTCTATATTCTGTCTATAGTTTATGCTCAATAGCTATTCTGCACTACTTTGAAAGAAGTTAAAATCTTGTTATAGCCATAGGCTACCTTTATAAACTCTTTTAAAAATGTTCTTTTGCTACTGCTTGTTCAATCCAGGTTGATTTCTTAATGTTTCTGCTTAGATGAGCAATGACTATAGCAAATACATTACTGATTTTTCAGAATGGTGGTGGAAAGACAAAATATGAGAAAGAGTAATAATTTTGGGTTGAACATAATATTTTACTAAATTGAAAAAAAAATTCTCTCATCATTGATCAGGAGAAGTATTAAAAGACCCAAAAAGATAATGCAAGAAAAGAAGCAGTGGTCAGTCTCATTCACTCCTTTCACTGAGAAGATGTCATCCTAGAATACTTCAATATTTTCCAACTTCTCAAAACAAAATTTCAACTGTATTTGTGAGATATATATGTTTTGACCCACCCTGCCTTTCATTTTTTCAGTCAATAAATAATTTGCCTAGAAGATGTCATTCAACTACATTCAAAACCTTTTAGAAAGCCCCAGCTCATGTGCCAACATCAGCACATGGGTGTATGGCTTTTGGTCTCTGGAACTGTATTTGGAGTCTTTTTTGGCCCTTGACATGTCTGCTTTTGAGTTTCAAGCCAAAAAGGCACCTCAGAGCTTCCAGAAAATTAGAAAAATTGAAAACAGGAACGACTTTAAAAGTAGAGGTGCAACCATAGTGAATATTTGTAAAGAATTCCTACAGCATTCTTGGCATCTGGCTGGCAATTTCATATAATCAGATTTCTCTTTTAGTTCCTGTTATGGTAATTGATTGGTTTGTAGTTCTGAAAAATTGCAGCTCACACTCTGTTCAGCTTCCAGGTTCAGACTCATTGTTTTAAAAACTGCACTGTGCAATATGGGAAGCTGGTCTTTTTAATGCAGGTTTTAACAACTGCAGTTAAATTATTTGGGGTGGAGGGAAAGATATATCCAAGCATAACACCTGTTTTGATGCAATTAAAGCCCTACAGCAGTATATGGATAGAATACTTCTAGAAAACCTTGTTTTGTAGAATTTAAAATGATTACAGGGCCAAAGGGGTTGCAAGTAGTTAGTCCCAGGAAAATAGATTGGTAATGATGAAAACAGATTGATTTCCACTATTGCCCAGGTGTAATGGAAGGTGTGTGATGGTGGCATTTAAAGACATAGAAGAGCAATTAGAGAGACACGTGCTGCTTATGCTAAAATTTGCCTGTTGTGGTGTACACAAACTGAAGTAAAACTGCTGGTGCAATGCAGTGGCTTTAAAACAGGATCAGTTACATTATTTTATTTTAAAAAATGATAAAAATTGTCACTGGTTCCTCTGTCCTTTCTTGCATGGGTGCCCCTCAGCAACTGTCTTTGTGAAAGTCATAAATTCAGAATAAATCAAATATAGCTCAAGTCTCCCTAAAGCAAACTAAGCTTCCCATTTATTTCTTTGCCAAGTGCTCTCCTGCAGCAAACAAGTGCAGTTCTTAAATCTTTACAACGCAGGCTGATGTTTTTCTATAGAACATGAGGAGAAAATGTAGGTCCCTGCTTGCAGTGAGTTTTTTCTCCCCTTGTCTTCTGGGTTAGCTTGGCATTCACCCTGGGTCTGGCTTAAAGCACAACATTTGAGTGCCCAGGCCTGGGTATTGTGCATCCTGTTTCTTTCCTCTTCCCACAGTCCAGACTGGTCATGTTCTCTCTGCTTCCAAACTCCAGTCCAGGTGGACAGGGCAGAACTCAAAGCCCTGTGTTGGGAGGAGATTCAAAGCAAAGGAAGGGGGGAAAAGGGAATATGGTGTGGGAAGCTAGTGTGGGAGAAAGGGAGGTGCCATCAGTGCTCCAGGGTAGGAGAGGCTTTGGTGCATTAGGGAGCTTCTGCTTCTGCTACCAAGGCTGCAGGAACTGGGGTGCTTGAGGTCTGGACTGCAGGGTGCAGACCCCTTCTATCGAAAACTTTGAGACATCTATACAGAAATAGCCATGCAGTTTCTGCCCTCCCTGATGTCTGTGTCTGCAGCCAGGCACTGTTTACTACTTGCTGTTTATTCACACAGAGAACCACACTAGAAGCTGTTTACAGATTTAGTCTCAAAAGTTAATTCAAGAGCTTTACAAAACCACTAATACCACCAGCTCTTAATACTGTAATGAACTACTGTAATAAATGTGAAGTTTTTGGATAATATTCTATTGACAGTATGCTAAGAAACAATAGAACCCAACTAACAAAAAAGAAAAAGCCCTCCAGAAAAGTCACACTAACCCCTGTTTGGATTTGCTCCAACCACACACGAAAAGTGTCTACAAACCCAACCTCTGCAAATGGTCTGTTGTATCAATTGGCAGTGAAGAAGGAATGTGGGAAAAGCACATGCGGAGACCTTCCCTTTCCTCAGTTTAATTTTGGATAATTTTGTGCTTCACTTGCTCTGAGCCTAGCTGTTCACTTGGCTTTGTTATATCCTGTTGTTTTAGCAGTGAGAAAAGACAAGATTAAGGTATTGTCTCTCCAACTGGAAAAAATCCTGGCTGGAAAAATATGTAATGGCTCTGCTGTTGGGTGGGGTGGAGGGGGTCACTGACTAGATTAAGAAAGAATGAACTAAATTTAGCTGTGATAGTAGTGTTGGTTTTGTTGGGGTTAGGGCAGGGATTGTTTTGCAACAATGTAACATTGTAAATGTTGTTTCCTCTCTTCTTTAATGAATTAGAGAAATCTGTCAGGATTTAATCCAATAACTGATAACATTGGAGAAGACAGCAGCAGAAGTGGGCTGGATAGAAGAAATGTATTAACACAGAAAAAAGTCTCATCTTTCCCCAGATCAGGGAGCAGAGAACAAATCCTGGGAATTGTCAAGTGCCTCTGTTTTTGGTTTTTCAAGTAATTTGGGGTTAATCAGTCCATTTGTAATCATTTACCTGATAAAAACACAGTATATAAAGAACTTCTGGTTGCAGTTCTAAACAAGAATTGAAAGCAACTTTTTTTTTCTATCCAGTTTGCATAGGGCTTAAAACATAGTGATACAAAATACAGTTTGGGTTAAAAGAGGTGTCTGTTATGAGCTGTTTGCAAGATTCCCAATAAATAAAGAGAACAGAATTATCCAGAGCCACCAGCAAGTTTTCTTCCAAGGGTTTCAAAAGGGATTATTTAAAGGGAGAAATATTTTTAATATGGTTAATTTTTTTCATTCTGTTAAAATGAATCATTTGTAGTTACTTTTTTATTTCCAGTTGTTTTCATCCTATTTGCAAGTCTAACATATGCACATAATGTTAAATGAGTGGTATGTAAACAACTTGCTGCCCTGTTGTATTTAGGATTTTGCTTGGCTCTATATGTGTGTTGTCTGGTGGGACTGATGGTTTGTGTTTCTACATCTTGCTTAGGTTCAGGCAGCTACAAACAAGAATTAAAAGTTTGAGCAGTTGCACAAATATGCATAAATATTCATTCAGAATGTATATGTGTGACTTTCCTATTTTTCTTTCCCTTGTGGGGATATCCTGAGTCAAGAGGTCCACAAATGCTGACAAACAAAGAGAGATGATATTTGTCGATGCTGCTGGGGTTCACATGGCTTTGCTCAACCTGGTCCTCTCAAACAGCCTTCCTGTTCCCTGCATGGTTTGAACTGGGATTTATCCCCCAATAGGGTTCTTTCCAACAGCTGTAATTGCTTCAGATATGCAGATCTCTTATGCTCAAGATCCACTTGAACACCCTTTGAAGCCAGTGGGTCCCATGGAGGTAGGAAACAATGAAAAAAGTGAATCCCACGCCAGGGCTGAAGAAGGTGTTTTGCCTTCCTGTCACGAGCAATGGTCTGACTGCCATGTCTAGAATTCACTATTGTGAATTTTGGCAGTTTCAACTTAATTTGTAGGCAATAATGAGGCTGGTACAAGCCCACGGAAGAGGTCTTTTTGTGGCTGCGCTGCCTCTTTTAGACAGCTGGTAAAAAATGCATTTTGTATTTATGACTGATGTCTGTTCTGTTACTATATTTAAAGTCTAATAGACTTTTAGATATACTGCCTTAGCCAGCAGGATTTAACTTCATTAGTTTTGAAACAGGAGAGAAATGTTAGCTACTGTGCAGTCTTTGATTATGCTCTGGGGATTTTCCTACGGTTAAATTAACCACAAGGGAACTCTACTCTTGTTCTTTGAATGCCTGTGAAACATATTGAGAAATATAGGGGAAAAATAAATATAATTTTGAAATGTAAAAACTATAAAGTTCATCTTATGTATAATCCCTAGTGCACAGTAAGTTCTGTATACTTGGTCTACTTGCAGCATTTATGTTAACTATACAATTTATTTTATGTTTTGTTTTGGCTTTATAAAAAGTCACACCATGAGCAATAGGATCTGACCATAAAGGGACATTCAGAAAACTACCATTTCACCATACTCAGTTTAAATTCAGGAGGGAGATAATTTATCCACTAAATGTCCTGCTATATCCACAGCATCATTGGAGAATTACTCTCCAGAATCACTTTCATCTCCCAGCTGCTGACAATTTAGCAGAGCTTCTTGCCTTTAATTAATCTGTTTGAATCTACATGTATAAGGTCAGTGTCAATGACTTTGGTAGAATGAGCAGAATTTTTTTCCAAAAAATACATGGAGATGTATTTTGGGAGATGCAGGGTCATTGCAATCAAAAGCCTTTTTTGGCAGGTTTTTTTAATATTTTATGCTTGGAAAATATGAATGGAAAGTGTGTTTATGATTTCATGTACCAACAAAGATTTCAGTAATTTAATTTCTTAAAATGAAAATTATCCAATTTTTGGGTTTTTTTCATATGATGATTTTTTTAAAAAATCTCCTCCTTCCACTAATTTCAAATGGAAAATAAAGGGTGGAAGGCAGGAGTAAGGAATTAATTAAAAGTGAAGAAATCTCTTTTACTTCCTCACAGAAGAGTTTGCAAAAAAAAAAAAATCATAAAAAATCCTTTGAGTTTGTTTTCTTCCATTCAGCCTTCCTAAAAATGTTTTCCTCTTTTGGACTGAAATGCTAGTTGAAGAAAATATGAAAATCCATACTTTTAAAATAAGTATTTTTGCAAAACCCAACCTAATCTTTAAATCAACATGAACTTTCTAAGCAATGCAAAAGAAACACAATTTCACTGTTGAAAAATATTGTCAAAATAAATTAAACTGGTAAAAATTTTCCTTTGTTTTGTCCATTTTCTTAAAGTGTATTTTTCCTAAAGAAGGATTTCAGTCCAACAGGTACAGAGCCTGAGGAGGAGATGGATTCTGCACCAGACTGCGGAAGAAACAGGGGAAAATGTATTTGTTCTCAAATTGCATACTACCTAATGCAGAAACATCCACCTAATTGTTGGGTTTTTTTTGTTTGTTTTGTTTTTTGGGTTTTTTGGGTTTTTTTTGGTGTTGTAGAGACACTTGCTACAATTTTTATTACCTTTTCACTTGCTGGATCTTCTGCTAAAATTGGAAGAAAACAGTTCAACAATCTTCTCACAAGACACACATGAAAACCCCAACCTGAAAAACCAGATCTGTGTGTACACCCTGTGGAAGAAATGTGGTATGGGCTTGGTCCATCTACAACAGGTGGATGCAGACTCTGCCTGGCAAGAACAGGACATGTCTCACATGGCAATACCTAGCAAAAGGAAAATCTCAGCAGGAATGACTGACCTATTCTCTGTCAGTACTGGGGGAGGTTGTTCTATAACAATGCAGATGAATGCCAGTAAGGTGCAGGGAGAGCATGGGTCTAAATATTTCTAATCTGTGCTATTGAAGCATGTTTGGCTCATTGCATGCCTCCTTCATTTAGTTATCCCTCTGTGTTTTTGTAGCGTCTCTAATTTTTTGTGCCCTTTTTGGACAGAATTCACATTGCACTTAGCATTTACCTAATGTTTATCCATTTATGGCTGCTAAAAAGATGGTATTTCACCAATTTTAAGACTACAGGATATATAGAAGTTGGCTGCCATTTTCTCCTGTTGGGGTAATAGGAGATGCTTCTGGAAGTCTTCATCCACACCTACACTCCTATTTTAGTACAATATCCTTTCAGCAGCGTGCAGGTTTCAGACTAGACTTGGCAATCCTCTTTTATGAGAAAAGGCAAACCACAATACCAAATGAGAAAAAAAGAGGACAGCAATACATTTTTCGAGAGTAATTTGGATAGTCTGCGGTAGTTTATGACTTCATTGTCAGTATTTCAACCTCACACATACCTGTAAAGTAGGATGAACAATACTCCTTGTATTCTAGAGATGGAAAAACAATTAGTTGATTTAATTCAGCCCTAAAGAAAAATGATTCGACACTTGAGCTTCAAACCTGAACTTGGTTATTCCTGGCTTTATAAGGAGTCTGTAGCTGCAGCTCAAATAACATACCTTTCCCTAGAGTGCCCCTGCACAAAGAATAAAAAAATTATCAGAAAAAAACAAGTCCTTGACCTGGAAACCAGAGACTTTTTTAGAGAAATCCCGCAAAAGATGAAAATTTGTTAAGTAACAGGTTTTCAAAACAAGAATAGCCCTAATTTATGCTACATTCAGTTAAAAACCCAGTGAAAAGATAGGGGAAAAAAATCCTTCAGCAGGGCATATTTTGAAAGAAAGATATAGTAGGTGGAAGAGAGTAGAAAAATAGGATAAACCACAGGAGAGAATGAAGATGTATGTGAATGTGATGTATTGTAAGATAAAATGATCTATGAGCTTGGGTTATGTGTGCTATTTAGAAATAAAGACACTGGAATTGAGGCCAGAATTGATGACTAAGGGATGCAGAGTGTCAGCTGGGATACAAGGTGTGTGTGCAAGAAGGAAAATGGTCAGTATCAAGCTTTATCTGAGAGATCCTGGGATGAAGTTATGACAGCGTAACAGAAAAGAACAGTGAAAGAAGAGACTGTGAAAAGAGTACTAACTATGCTAAAATAAATATTTCTTTTTTAGATGCTGGAGAGCGATATGGTCATGTAATCTGCATATTGCCATCACAGTTGCTATAGCGAGTGTAATGTACTGTATTTTTTTACCACCAGGGAGACTGTTGCAACAGACAGGGAGCTACATTAGGAAGTTGTGCTTAACAAGTCATGTGTGATTTTACTGTCAAACTGCAAAGTGCCATTCTCCTATGGAAGAAGGCAGCGAGTACTTTCGAGGAGTAGATAAACACCACATGATGCAGCTTTCTGGGAAAAACAGAATCCTTTGAAGCATTTCCAGCAAAATCCTTGGAGAGGCAAAGCATATTTTCAGATGCATGATTCTAGGTTAAACAGCTATGTCCCCCACTTGTTTACAAAGCAGCTCGACAGCTGCTGTGAGCCACTGGCCCCCTTTGGACAGACAGGATACATTTGGATCTGTCACAGTGAGCCACAGTGTGCCTTCGCTGCATTGCTCTGTGAAGATCTCAGCTGAAATCTGCTCCTGGCAACACTAAAAGCTTCACCAGCTTTAAGAACAGGAGATGATTAGTTTCACCCTCACTGTAAGATTCCTTGTTGCTTTTAACTCTGAAGTCTGGGGAAATGTTTTTAGTGGTGGAATTTGTCCTGGGAAAGCTGCACCCTGCTTTATGCATGAGGAATAAAATATAAAAAGAAAGACAAGCAGTTGGTTGTTGGCAGAGAATGGGTTCTTTAATAGAAGAGAGTATAAGACCTGAAGTCTGAACACAGAGATGCAGTGTCCAGTTTGAAATTAAAAAGTTTCATTTAAAAAGCAGAGCAAAGGTAGTGTTACACGTGTCCTTCAGCATTTGGGAAATCAATCTGAGAGATGCAGCTCCTGAACGGCACAGCCAACCATAGCTCCTGGAAGTGCTGCTGGAAACAAGCCCAAGCCAGGACACCATATAAACACCAGCAGGACAGCCTGCTTTGGAGAGTAGGGACAGAGTTTTAAATTTCATCATGCAAATGAAGACACATACCCTAGCATGGCCCTGCTCCTGTGGATGGATCCAAAGATGATTTGGTAAGATCAGTGCACCTCTGCATCAGAGGGGCACTGCTGGTCCCAAAACAGGGTCTGGTTGGCAATTCCCGTTTTCCTGTCATAGTCATGCTGCTGCTGGAGAGAGAGAGGGAAGCAGGACAGTAGCAGCACAGCTGGACAGGGTCACCTGCCTCCCACTGCACTTCCCAGCAGTGTGTACCTTTGGCACAGCCTAAACATGGATGTAAGGGAAAGGTCTGGGGATGCCTTAATGCTCTGCTTGGTTTTCCTGCTAAATTCCTCATGGTAAATTCTTGTTATAAAATATTTCTTGTCCAGCAGCTCTTTTGCACCCCGTTCCCTGAGGTGGGTCCTTTACCCTATGCAATATGCTATTTGATACCTTTAAGCCTATGTAATATCCCAGTGTAGGTACTGCTGCTTACCTCCACACAACATATTCCTATGCTCTTCTTCCCCAGCAATGTTTTCCCTTTAACCAAGGCAAAGGAAATCGGTAGAGATTATAAATCTCTCTTCTGAAGAGGGTGGCAGCAGACCCTCTGCCTCTGAATCTCACAAATCACAGGTGGCTGGTCCCTTGCAGTCAGCAGCAATATTGTTTCCTTTGCCCTCCTTACCAGAGACTGGTCACAGCAAAAATTATTACTGATGGCATCTGACAGTTCTACATCATGTTTTGACATTAGCTTTTAGTTACTGCTACTTTTTAATAGCTACAGAAAAATACCTGTCTGTCACCACAGTCAGACACACCTTAATGTGTCTGTGTTATGGAAGAGCACCTCAGCGTCTTTCCAGCACTTTATTACAGCCCCAGTATGGCTTTTTACCACATAGATGTCCCTGCTCCACCACAGAAATCTTCTGAGTTGGCAGCACCAATGTCTGCTGCCATTAATCTTCTCCATGCTGTGGAGAGCAGGTGATTTATGACAACTAATGATTTCTGACAACTCTGATGCAGCAGAGTTCAGGTGAGGTGGGTTGAATCATCATTGCTGGTATGAGTTTTGTCCCCAGGCAGCAAAATATGCCTCTGTACACCCTGTATTTACTTTCCTCCATGTTAGTTTTGGATGGCCTAGTTTTTGGTAGTGGGCCATGCAGGTCCCTTCTGTGGGAGCTTCCACCATATCCAGCAGAGCCAATCCCTGATGGCTCAGAAGATGGACATGCTGCTGGCCAAAACTGGGCCAAGGAGAGAGGCTGGTAACGCCTCTGTGATGACATACTTCTGAAGAAAATCAAAACAAAGTCAGGGTTTTTTGCTCCTAATCAAAGAGAAGGAGGTGAGAACATGTGAGGGAAACAACATGGCAACACCAAGGTCAGTGGAGAAGGGCAGGAGGTGCTCCAGGTGCCAGAGCCAAGATTCCTCTGCAGGCCATGGTGAGGACCATGGTGAAGCAGCTGTGCCCCTGCAGCCCATGGGGATCCATGGGGGATGCAGAGATCCACCCACAGCCCTTGGGGATCCATGGGGGATGCAGAGATCCACCCACAGCCCTTGGGGATCCATGGGGGATGCAGAGATCCACCC